>JAXQQM020092112.1:0-39114 GCA_034641835.2 Pinus albicaulis
TCTATGGTTCTTGAAAGTGGAGCGGAAAGCCTAGCTGTCTCTGGAGAAAAGACCATGCTATGGCATCAAAGGCTTGGACATATTGGAGAGAAGGGCCTTCGGATACTGCATAGAGATGGTATGGTAGAAGGTATGTCTAATTGTTCTCTGGATTTCAATTTCTGTGAACATTGTGTATATGGGAAGTAGAATTGGGTGAGTTTTCCTTCTGGTGCTAAGAGGGCAAACAAGATATTAGAACTTGTGCACAGTGATGTGTTTGGGCCTGTGTCAGTTCCATCACTGGGAAAGTCTGTGTACTATGTTTCATTCATAGATGACTTCTCAAGGAATACATGGATATATTTCTTGAAGAAGAAATCTGAAGTCTTTGACAAATTTAAAGAATTTAAGGCTTTGGTGGAAAACCAGACAGAGAAGAAGATAAAGGTGCTGAGGACAGATAATGGTGGGGAGTTCTGCAAGAAGGAATTTGAAGAGTTCTGTAAGAAGTGTGGTATAGCATGACAGAAGACTACTCCATACACACCTCAGCAAAATGGAGTTTCAGAAAGAATGAACAGAATGCTGATGGAAAAGACCAGAATCATGTTCAGTGGTACCAGATTAGGACAATAATTCTGGGCAGAGGTAATGGAGACTTCATGTTACTTGGTTAACATATCACCTTCATCAGTGTTGGAGGATAATACTCCACATGAGGTATGGACTAGTAAGAAACCCTCTCTTTCACATATGAGGGTATTTGGATGTGATGCATATGTACATGTTCCAAAGGAGAAAAGGACCAAGTTGGATAATAAATTTGAAAGGTGCATCTTTATTGGGTATAAGGATGGTTTAAATGGTTACAAGCTTTGGAACCCAGAAACAAGGAAGGTTGTGTACAGCCGAGATGTGGTGTTTAGAGAAGTGAAAGATTTTGTTAAACATGAAGTCCTATCAAAGGAACCTGAAAAGATAGAGTTTGAACTAAAGGAGGATGAATCAGACTCTACAACAGAAGAAGACTCAGAAGATGAAGAGCCACAAACTCCAGCTTTGAGAAGATCAGTTCGGGAAAGAAGGCAACCCGAAAGGTATAGTCCATCTGCTTTCTGTTCAGGTTTTGCCTTAACTATAACTGATGATGAACCCAGAACTGTCAGGGAGGCAGTAGATTCAGAGGATGGAAAACTATGGAAGGAGGCCATGGTTGATGAAATGACATCCTTGCACAAAAATGATGCATGGGATTTGGTGGAGTTGCCGGCTGGAAGGAAGCCCATTGGGAGAAAATGGGTGTTTAAGAAGAAGATGAATGTAGAAGGCAAGGTGGAGAAATACAAAGCTCGGTTGGTAGCAAAAGGTTATTCCCAAGTGTCGGGAATTGATTTTGGTGATATTTTCTCTCCTGTTGCCAAAGTGGTATAACTACTATTGGTCCTTGCACAACAATAGAAGCCTCTCCCCTCATAGGATTTATATGATCCATCATAATCATACTGTATTTTTCTTTTCTTTTTAGTGGTAATTCTAACAAGTTTCATTTACTAAATTTTCCTCGCCATGCGTAATTCAGAGCATATTCTCACTAGTCAAAATAGTTTAATAGGGACAGTTTTAATTATGTATACAAAGTCTATCTCATCTTTACATATATACTTTATTTCATAATAAATATCACAATGAAACTATAATAAAATACAGAAATAGTTTTGATAACTATGTATGCCAACTCCATAGGACATGTTCGTGTGCATCTTGGTTACTATCTCATTAGTATTGTTACATAGAAATAGTTTGGATATGTGATGGAGGAGCATCAACACCATGTTTTTTAGATAAAGAGGGGTCCATGTAAATTTTAGATGTGAAATTTTTATTTTGTAAAAATTAGGATTGTATGTTGTAATTTTCCATGTGTCTTATTTTTTTTCTTCTGAAGTGTTAGTTTTTTTTAGTGAGGTCAAATGCGTCTTTGTAAATGAAACATGTGTAGGGGTAGGAATGTGGTAGTTTTAGGCTTTGGAAAAATTTTCCAATCAAAATGTTTCTATTGAGATATTTTCTAGTTAGTATATTATTTATGTAAGGGTGGGTGTTTGTGTAGAGACAAAGGTCTCCTAGGATTAGAACTCAAATGAAATTGGAGAAGGAGAGGCTCCAGGGTTTAGTATGCAGATAGGTTTCAAACAAAAGGTCCGCAATCCTGTATATATTCTTGGAATACCATAGTTTATTTCTAGTATATGCATTGATGAAGATGAAATGAGGGGCTATGTTTAAATGTGTCTTTGGTTACTACTAAATATAACTTTTATCCAAACCAGTTGCACAAGAACTTTGTGACTTCATTTTATATTAATATTAATTTCACGGAATTGGGATCAGATCAAAAGACTGGAACTACACTATATTTGTGGGCTCAAGTTTGACATGCATAAGCCCACATGCCCCTTGGAAGAGAGCGCGGTGCCAATAAATTGCTAGTTCTAAAGTAAATTTAGTTGGTAGAGAGGACATTGGTGAGGAGCAGAACAACGATGCTCTTGATGAAAATTAAGTCGTAACGTTTTTCATGAGAAATGTAAACACTTTTTCCACCATAAATTAAGAACAAGTGTACGAGTATTTACTCTTGACTATCTATTAAAGCACATGGCCATTGAAGTGATCTAGGGAGCTAAAGGTTTGACACAAAAGGGTCAAGAGTTGCATGATAGAAAATCCTTGTTGCAACAAACAATTGGAGAACCGAAGCATTGGTGTGCTTGATGATTGGAGTGTCCACTATTGGTTTGGTTGTGGGAAGAAATGCATACAACAAACAAAAAAGAAAAAACTGTGGAATGTAATAACATCGACCCATGAGTCAGGACCAATTCTAGTTGGCCTAGGCGACTCGAGAATAAGTTACTTATGTACTATTTGGTCGAGCCTGCGGGTGTTTTATCTTTCGTGCGATCTATATAAAGCTCGACCACCCTGATTTAGTGCAAACTCTCCAAATAGGTTGAGGTCAGTTAGTTAGGTCGTCTTCTATTCGGTGTTTTGAGGAGTACGATTAAATCCTGACCCCTACTCTATTTGGTGAAGTTGCATGGGATTAAATTTCAGTGAGAAGGGAATTGCATTAAATCAAGCAATGAGTTCAATTTTTAAAAGGGCCCCTCTAATATAGTTATGGGAAATAACACCAATACAAAGGGTGGTGCTTCCACCGATATTAATTGGAAATGCTCATAACAAAAAGGGGAGTCTCTACTTCATGAATCAAAAGGTTTTTTTGTCTCCTCCCGAAAGGAGGAGAACTAGATGAGTGAAGGATTTGCAGGTAAAGTCATAAAGACCAAAGTCCTTGGGACATATTTGGTAGGCCACCTAAGGGGCATGCCATCAATATGCATGCAAAAATTTCATTTCTTAGAAATAATTTTGTTATGCATGCATAACTGCTCACACACACACACAAACACATATCTAGTGGAATATTAATTAATACATGCATGCAAAATAGTTAATACATACTGCTAATCATATGAATCTTACATTCAACCTATATCATGATTATAATAGCCTTAGTACAAAACATAAACAAAAGCAAGTCTAATCGTATTAAGAGTTTGGCGAATATTCAGGAACAAAGAACATTCGACCGAACCATGAACCGCCTCCAACAGTTCTCCTCAAGCTAAGACCTTCATGAATTCAAGAATCAACAACCCATTTGGTTCCTAAGCAGTTTCTCTTATAGATAATTCCCAATCAATTTTTAGCAACATCCTGCTTTAAGGTCTTCCCATCTTTTTCTTGGGCCTTTTTCTTTTACTTTTCGAAAATGATTCTTTCCTTTTCTTTTAAGCACACCTTTCTCTCCCACTGTGCTTTATTCCACTTTTCACTCAACCTAACATTTCTCTCCATCTAAGTAATAAACATAATATTTCTCACATTTTGTTAATCTATTTAGCCACTTTATCCTAGGGATTTTTAGGAGACTTTTTGGGATGTTCCATGCTGTGGACTTCAACCACTAACAACTTTTCATAAGTTGGAAAAATTTCTGTAATAATCTAGTGCTCTTTCCTGAATATTTCCAAATAATTCATTTATTATTTATTAAATAAACATAATTACATCATCACATAGTTTGTATTTTTGCTTTCATAACTAGTAGGTATAACAATAATTTAAAAGTCTAAAAATAACCAATGTGTGAAAAATTAAAACATAAGGGTTTTACATGCTCATATGAAATTTTTCTTAATAAAATACATTTCAACAATATTTCTCATAATCATGTATATCTCATGGAATTGAACTTGGGAGGGGGAAATTACAACCGTTCTTCCCTACCAACCAATATAACTCAATTTTATAATTTCACATATTCAATTATATACACACAAATCAATGGTATACGTTTGTGTTTGAATAATCATTTGAGGAAATTTAAGCCTAAAAGTGGCCTCATAAGTAAAAATGATAAAATAATAGTTAAAATAATAAAATAATAGCTATAAATTTTGGAGGGAAAAGAAGAAAAAATTATTTTTAATTGTATTTTTTGCTATCTCCTTATAGACTTACTCAAATTTCACGTGTAGACACTCTTTGAATGCAAAATTAAATTCCATATCCAAAGAGTACTGATTATGCATACTTTTGAGAAGACCAATATTGATAAAAATTGTAGATACATTAAAAAACACGTTGAACATGTTTTTTTAATGTATCATCAATTTTTATCAATGTAGGTCTTCTCAAATGTATGCATAAGGGATACACGTTGGATGTGGAATTTCATTCTGCATCAAATGGGTGTCTACATTTAAAATTTGTGTAAATCTATAAGGAGATAAGCCAAAAATAGAATTAGAAAAAAAATAGTTATTTTTTTCTTTTTTCTTTTCCCTCCAAAATATTTACATATAACTCTTTTTAAATTTAAAGGATTTTGATTGGTGTACATATCATGACTTGAAAATTACATCAAAATTTCATAGGCACTTTTAGGTTGAAATTTCCTCTAATAAGTTTATTAATTCATTTTCCTTTATTAGATAAGCCACACCATAAAGTTAAATACCATTTGTCATGTTCCTTTTATCTCACTAAAAAAATGCATACTAGTGAATAAACTCTCCATCACATAATTATAAATATTTAAACAATAACTCCAATTTTATTATATTTGAATCTATTTTTTTATAAATATTCTGACAAAAACCATTTATATTTATCAAATATATGTAAACCTATGTCATTCCAAATTATATTTAATATGAAAAGAAAGGAACGATTGTATTAATGCTTCAAACTTATCTCTTACTCTATCCATATTTGCTGAGGTAATTTTTTTACCATTTTTAAAAGAAGAGAACAAAAGTTCTTTGTACGTATTTATTTATTCTTGTGTGAGTTAATTCCCTTTTCCTTTTTAAAATAAGGAGTAGATGATAGTTTCACTCACTTATTACTAAAATATTGGTATATATAAATATATTGGAAAATAAACATTAGTACGTTCTTGGGTTAATATTATGTATATTTGTTTATTTTGTGTCCAAAAGACCATAAGGAAATGAATAGTTTTAAATTATGAATTATTATTCAAGTTTTATTTACACATGAATTTCCACTAATCTAACCATAAGTGAATTTGCAACAAATTTGCACTAAGATTATATATTAAAATATAGATGATTTATTATTATTATTATTATTAAAAATATTTTCATACTATGTGCGATGTTCTAGTATATTATTGTTTCCTTGAAACTTATTGTTTCTTCTATATTTTCTATCAAGACCAATATATATTTTAATACATTATAATAACTTAAGATCAAAATAATTATTCTCTTCTAATCCTAAAATAAATCAATACTAATAAAGAAGAATAACATACCTATAAATAGGTATGATAAAAATATTTATTTAATATATTATACTCTATTAACTTAATATCAAATTTCTCAAAGATTATTCTCATTTTAAGGATAAAGTAAATCAAGAGTAATAAAGAAGAATAAAAATATATATAAATAAATTAAGAGTAGTAAAGTAAATCGAAACCAAACATATATGTAAATAAATTAATAGTAATAAGAAATAATAAACATATTTGTAAATAGGTATGATAAATTCCAGATTTCTGTGTTCCTCCCAACCACAACTTTGAGTAATAGGATTGTCTCCACTTTTTCAGTTTTCAACTTCTAATTTATTGATTCATTTTCCTAACACTTGTCTTTGGGTGCTCTCATAGCAGAAATTATCTCTTATTTATAATTAATAACATTGCTTTTTCATCCCCATCGGGAAATTGACTGCTCCAAAATATTGGTGGTTAATTCTACTCCTTGGCCAAGGTTGTTCCATGTTATTATAAGTATAATAACTAAGAAAATATGTCACCACTAATTAATTTTTTTTTTACAACATAAAGTGTTTTATTTTCGTACATGGTTTGTGTAGGAATTTATCAACCAATTTATTTATTTAATTATACTATTTACATAATTAACATATTATTTAAACAACTAATAACTTTGTCATTTATTGTCTTTTTAGTAAAAAAAAAAAAAAAAACAAAAAAAACTAAACCATTTTCCTTAGGCTGTGAGACTATTTGTCCTTCCTTGCATGTGCACTTCTACATCTCTATTAGTATGGTGGCCTAGTGTTTTTTCATGGATTACCTTTGGACCCTTTCATGGATTTTCTGCAAATCCATAAACCAAAGATCCCTAATGGTTCTTAGTTCTTCTAGGGGAATGAAATACTTCTTCCTCTATGACTATTTTTTCTTTAGTTGGAAGATATTTCAGAGGAGGTAAGTCATTTAGATATATACAGTGAGCCTCCATCAAAACATTCCCACTTTGAAAAAATAGATCTAGAGCTACTTTCTTTTTAATGAGGAAAGAGAAAAAAACCTCAAAGAGAAGGAAATAGAAAGTTTTCCTCCAATCATGGGTATCAAATTTTTATCAATGGACAGATTCAAAGGGCATGACCTGTCCATAAATTTTATGATCATGCCTCCCTCCCCTCTCTTCTAGCCTAAGAGAAATTACCCATGATTAATAGCTATGACTGGATTTTTTTGGGACATCATTCTATTTCTTCACAAATTGGGCTATCTTGGAGCACTAGAACCTTAACCACTAGAAATCAACGCATTGAAAGAATCAATATCAGGATCATGTACTAGAAGAGGCAGAGGGTCAAGATCTTCGATACCTAAAATAATCAACAAGGTTGCTATGGTTTCTTCAATTATTTCCCTCATCACTATTCACTAAAAATACATTATAGAAAAAATTACCAAATTTAATCGAAAGGAGGACAATAGGGTGGGCTTTGATCCACTTATCTGTACACAAGTTAACATACTATTTAATATAATCTCTCTAGGTACAACCACACGTTAAAATACTACCTCAAGGTGCCCTATTGCTTTATATTAAGCTCTCATGGGAATTAAACCTTGCCTAAGAATGATAAACTCCTCTCTTCCCACCATTGTTAAACCACTACATCAAATTTCCCCAGCTGCTTTAGATTAAGCTCTCATGGGATTTGAACCTTTTCCAAAAATGATGTACTCCTTTCTTCCCACCACTACAACCACCCCTTAATAAAAATATTATTTTAATATTTATTTTAAAATTTAAAATATATAATTATTATTGATTATAATAATATTATTTTAATTAAAATTAATATTAAAAAAAATTGATTAAAATTATTTATTTTAAATAATTAAATTTTATAAATAAATAATATTGAAATTTCCCATCATCTCTTCTCCCAAAACAATGATACATTTTCTATTTTTAACCAACAATGTGAAACATTTCACATATAAAGAAATATACTTTCCATCTAAGGAATAATGTTAAACATGTGCAAATCAAAAATTATATTTATATATATATATATATGTATGTATGTATGTATGTATGTATGTATGTATGTATGTATGTATGTATGTTACATTAGTAACTAATTATTTTAAGTAATTAAATATTAACTTTTAAAATTGTACCATACTCCACAACATTATATAATATTTTTCTTTTAAAATAGATGTAGTCTAGCAATAGCACCATATGTTGCAAAGGAAATGTTGTAAAGCAGTAACATAGGAAAGAGTAGTATAGAGGAAAAATCTAAATCTTGGATCTGGGTTTAGTAAAAAATAACATAATAAGCTTCTGATCAAACATGTCGATCCTCTTTCGAAGCCTGTGAAGAAAGCGTTTATTATCTAAATCTGCAACTTTGAGAAGTCTCTCCATCAACTGTTGTCGGGTCTCGAGTTTGATACCCCTGACTTCGGCCTGATCAAGATCGACGATTTTTTTGTCATTCACATTTGCAAGAATCACAGTTCTTAATTTCTCGTAAGTGGGCAATATTTCTGTAATTGATCTCGGGAAAAACAATGCCAACACTGCAAAATTCCACCCAAAAAAACCACAAATGTTCATTTAAGCGAAGGCAAGCTAAGCTAAATAATCCTAGATTTGGGTTCAGTAAAAAATAACATAATAAGCTTCTGATCAGACCTGTCGATCCTCTTTCGAAGCCTCTGAAGAAAGCATTTATTATCTTGATATGAAACTTTGAGAAGCCCCTCCATCAACTGCTGCTGGGTCTCGAGTTCGATACCCTTGACGCCGACTTGATCAAGATTGATGATTTTTTTGTCATTCACATTTGCAAGAATTGCAGTTCTTAACCGCTTGTAAGTGGGAAGACTTCTCACACTGACAGGAAATCCATTCTTCATTCAAAAAGTGAGGACAATACATATTTTAGAACGTATCTGGTGTCTACCTCCAGACTGAACCTATGAAGGACAGAGGCCATAATGGACTTCATCTGTATGAATGCCATCTATTTTCCCAAACATATGTAAGGATCTACCTAGAACACAGTAAATTTGTAAGAATTCCCCCCCACAAATTCCCCATCTTTCTGCCATCTCTCAGGTCTGAAATCCATGAAATCCTCACCCCAAATGCTCTCCATCTTGCCCATTGAATATATATCGTAACTCACGAACTATCCTTGGGGTACAACAGTCTCGTCTGAAAATACATCATCTTTCACATCAACCTTTGAATCCATAGGCATGGGAGGCCACAACCTCATGGACTCACAGAGCGCTGCATGGAGATACTGCATGCCCTTTAGTTTATCAAAGTCAAAGACAACCCATTCATATTTGGGCTGTATGGAATTTCTATTGCCTTTAACGAGAAAAATTTCTCTGCGAATGGCTTCTTGGATATGGGGTCGAGATGAAATCAACCAAAAAAACCAAGATAAGGGAGTCAAAGTGGTATCCCTGCCTGCCATCATAAAACTACCATCATATCTTTGATGAATAATTTCGATTTAAGGGAAATCAATTGGAAGGGAAGCAATTACAACAACATAAAATTCCTCAGTACACACAATATGGTTTAAATGAGAATTGACCTTACCAAATTCCATATGTGTTTAGTTCATATGAAAGTGGGACAATGGAAAATTTCCATGAAAATTAAGTTTTTAATAGTTTTGGTAGGACATGTTTGACTGAGACATTGGTCATGGTGCAATCATGATATCTTCTTACAACTTGAATTTAGTTCTATGATATCTCTCAAATATCAATAGACACAACAACTTTAGAGGTCAAATATGAGCACACCATTCATGAGCCTCAAAAGAATGCTAGTATGGAAGGATCAAACTAGGAAGCCCAAATAGAAGAAGCTTATAAGCAATCATATCCTTAATTCTCATAGTTTATGTGGGTATTGTAAAAGTTGTCAAATCTTAATTTTTTTTTATAAAGTAAATTTTGAAAATCAAAGATAAACTTCCTTTTTCAATAAATTAGAAGACAAGTTTTAGACAATTGCAATATATATATATATATATATATATATATTGTCAACATCTAGCATGTCACTTGTGGGAATTGAACCAAGGTGGGAGAATTCCATTCTCTCCTAACTATCCAAAATAACCACAATTAACAATTTAAAAATAAATTATTTACATTAAAAAAATCATTTTATAAAACTATCAAATTATCATTCTGTTAAATAAATACTTTATAAAATAAAAAACACATAATATTTAATAATTTTTCCCATTTTTTTTTCTAATTTAGTCTACTTCTATTATATTATACACGGCAAGACATTACAATGCTCGTCCTCCGAATTTGGCAAGGAAATTCTGGAGGGAAGTATCAAGAACTTAACAACAAAATAAGGACTGCCCGAGGTGGGGAAACAATTTTTTCCAAACTTTATTTACAATATAAATCCATATATATAACTGTAGTTTACTTTTCATTTCTATAACTCAAAAATAAATTTATAGAACTTTAAAAAATTATTCTATTCAAAAAAATCATTTTATATACTAATAAACAAACATTTTACCCTACTTAACTTTCCAAAATTGAAGGTATTACTCATCACCAACACTTCTTTTGAAATATCACAATGAATTTACATTTATTATGAAACTTGCACATTTACCAATAATCTAATTGCACATTTGCCAATAATCTAATACAATAAAATCTAATCACAATCAAAATTTCTATAACAGGTCAACTATATTTCTCCACATTAACTCGACAACAATGCCTACTAGAACAAGTTGTTCAACAACACTCCTTTTTGGCTTAGTCCATTATTTCTTTGGGAAATTTTTATCATGCTACAACTTGCTGGTGTGCAGGACATTTTTTATGGCAGTGATTGCTGTGGAATTTTGGTTCCCATGGAATCGTAGGGGGCTTCGAAGACATGCAAAATTTTGATTTTAATACATTACAACTGTATGTTTATTTTAAAAAGAAAAATTAGGTGAAAAAAGAAAGAAAAATTAGGGAAACAGGAAAGATACCATACTTCTTCGGTATGAATGGACGATCCAAATAGGGCATGTGTTGAGCATATGGAACCATATCCTTTATTAATCTCTGAATTTTCTCCTCTTCAACTCGCTGATAATGATAATTGAGTTATCATAAATCTATGTAAGAAAAATTATATAATGGTTTTTTTATTTTGGGCTGACAAAGTTGATGATGGTATTTAAGTAGTTTGTGATAAAATTCATAAATATATAAATCTATCTGTATCTTAAGGTTAAAATTTAATGGCTATCCTGTGAAGATTTTATAATATTTTGGAAATATGACGATCCAAAATGTATATGTTTAACAATTCCAAAATATCCAATCAAGTTACATTTAGGTCAATTTCTTCTTGACTTGGCTCTTGTCTATTATATTTCAAAAATATTTTGAAAGTTTACCTCATCTGCATTGCCACATGGTGCTGAAATATATCTAAATAATGAGGAAAAAAACTTTCAAAATGCAGAGGATTATGCCTTCCAGAGTCGTTGTTCTTCTAACCCTTGTCGCTCAAGATATTGGAGTTTTTCTTCCATCTATTTGAGGTATTGCAAAAATGGTCAGAAACATAAATAACTGTTATATATTGTTAGAAACTGAAACAAGTGTTATATTAATGATGAGTAACTTTTCATATTGTACAGAAACGCATAATATCACTTAGGAGTCAGATTTAAGCATACCGAGTGATCAAATTTGGTGCTTTGGATTGCTCTAGACAAGGTGTGAAGCTTTACATTCAATGGCTTTGTGTTTTCTTTGACTGGGGGCTTTGGAAAAACTTGTAAATTTGGTAAAATCCACTTTATGTAATGTAATGAAAGAGACTTCGAATGGCATGTTGAACTTCAAATATTATGTTCGGCATGAAAACCAAAATCATCATTTACAACGTAAAATTATTTCTTTGAATTTGGATGTGGAACTTACTTGTGGCTCATAAATTGTCGAGGGCAAGCCTTGAGCAATCGATATTTGGCGCTTCTCTTCCTCATTCAACTTCTATTACATATTTTTCATAGATTGTTGGACTTTCATTTCGCCCCTTTGCTGGAAAACAAATTATATCGTCAAGCCATCCAATAGACATTTGTTTGCGGTAAACCTTTTTACTGATCTCTGCTACTGCAGTTACTGTAACCAATTAGAGATATAACTACAGCTACTGTAGTGACTATATTCTAGGTATATCAATAGAGATGTTTGAATGATTGATAACACTAATTGGGGTTGTTAGTATGATTCTTTCATCGTAAATATCACTTTAGCTATGCATAAAAAATAGCCCTAACATCGATTATGGCTGCAAAATATCTTTAAGTTTGCTGCACAAATTTAGATCTAAGCACAAAAGACATTAAGCAGATAAAATATAACATGGCTCCATAAATCCAATGGACAAGACAAGAAGAATGTATTTAAAAGAATTTTGTATTATATTAAAGAATGGGGCACCTGAGAGGAAAACAAGAAAGGTGTTTTTCGGTTCTCCTCAGTGGGATGGGTTCTTGAAAGTCCTCAGTGTTTCAGATCTAACATTTCTCTCTCTTATGGGTGTAGAACAACAAACATAGAACTCAATGGGAGTTCATAGATAAAAATGGAAAATGGTGACCAAGAGTAGATCCAGAGTGATCTAATGCAATGAAGGTGACTAATGAATGGGGAAAACCCCCTTATTTATAACAAAATATTGGGGTGGTCTAGAACTCGGTGCATGAATAAAATATTACTAATCGAATTCTAGAGGCACCCTTTAGGAGTATTTTATTATATTTGTTGGAGGGAAAAGGGTTCTTGATTTGGGTCAATTCATTTATTTATAAATAATAAATAAATAAATGGTTTATTTATCATCTTAGGGAAGTGATGGGAATATAATTAAATAAATAATGGTTTATTTAATTATTTATGGATGATTTAATCAAATTTAACTAAGAATATTATTTAAATACTGATGTAAATAACTTATTCTTAGGAAATAATTAAATAAATAAGGATTTATTTAATCAAGTTCCTTGTTTTGGGTTAAATATGATTAGGGAATATAAACAAATAAGTTATTTTATATGGTGAAAGCAATTTTACTTAGGGTAAAATTGGTCTTACATGGTGTACTTGGGTTCATCCCAACTAACGAGGTTAGATGACCAAGAATTGGTATAACGGCTTGCTAATGTCACAGTGGCAAGGAGCAAATCGTATGACCGAAGTAAGTTGTAAGAACTCAATCACTAGATATCGAGAGGGAAGTGAGAGAGAGAAATGTAAGGTTGGCTGATGTGCTAAAGGACTAGACCCTGAGGAGATGAGACTTACAGGTGCAACAAGTCTCTAGTTGATGAAGTGGTACCTGTGCTAAAGGCGGCAGGGGAGGCATACCTATGCCCGTTGAGACAAAGCACAAAGAATAAGGCACCCGAAACACCACGGAACGCAATAAGTACAAAGAGTAAGGTGCCCGGAAAACCACGGAACGCAATAATGAAGCATGTGTTGGCCGAAACATGAGCCAGATAAATCATAGGATGAATCCCACATACATGTGATTCCTGGAATAATCTTCAAGACTTATACAGTAATATGGTAGTACATGAGATACAAATATACCCAAATGCCCCCTACACACGGGGAAGGGCTCTCAAAATCTGACAGAGACATGTGAATCGAAAATGGCGCTGCAAGCGGTTGAAGTCGATATCATCAAATGGGAGGAGCTGCATCAAGGGCGGGAATGAATTCATCCGGGCATGTGGGGGGTTACCTGCAGGGCCACCCCCTCATGAGGGTTGAGACATCTCACACATGCCCAGGAATCACCAATAACTGCTGCGGCATCACTGGACCACCGAATATACGTATTGCGAACATGCTGAAAAGGGGCTGGATCTAAGGTACCCAGACGAAGACTAATGATGATGTTGAAATGATGAAAGGTCCAAAGGGGACCCGAAAAACATGAGTATGAAATGGTATCTCATGACGGAAATCAACACAGACAAGAATAAAGATGGAGGCTAAGTGGTGCCCCAAGGAAAAGTGTTGTAAGTGAGGAAATCCGATTTGAAAAAGGAGGAAAGGAAGACTTCGTGGAAAATACGTGTCCTGGTGAAGTAGTGACTGATGAAAACAAACATATGCTGGCTATCTACAAGAAAGTAAAACATGAATTTCGAGCGGGAAATGCTAAGGGTAATACCTCTTGAGATAGAGTGCATTACGAGGATTAGGAAGGGGGTGGCCTTCAAAGTCCTCTAAAAGATAGGCCCCCTTCCCAAGATTTTTACTGATGATGTAAGGACCTAGCCATAATGAGTCGAACTTCCCATGACCGAGGGTATCGTGGGCCTGGTCATATACTAGAACAAGGTCACCTTCATGAAAGGTGTGAGGATGCACTTGTCGGTCATACTGAGCTTTGTTGCGCTTTTTGGTTGCTTCAAGAGTTTGTAATGCAACACGACTATCTTCAAAAGCACGCTCAAGCATGATAAGTCATTGTTCGAGAGGTTGGGTATCAGGGAGAAGTTCGACGGCCAAATGAAGGGAAGGGATCTCACATTCGATTGGTAAGATTGCCTCCTCGCCAAAGACAAGGTGGAAAGGAGTGAAACCGGTGGCAGTTTTAACAGAAGTATGATAAGCCCACAAAGCAGGGAAGAGCATGAGATGCCAATTGGTTTTGTGTTTATTCACCGTTCGTTGAAGCATGGTTTTGAGAATTTTTTTGACCGCTTCAACTCGGCCATTACCTTGGGGGTAATAGGAAGATGAATATTGGTGTTGAAAACCCAATAAGGAGGAGAGCTCATGCCAAATCTGATCTTCGAAATGTCGTCCATGGTCCGAGACTAACTGTTTTGGAACTCCGAATCGAGCAATGACATGGTTAAATAAAAAGAGGGCTGCAGTGGCTGCCGTATTGTTGAACGTAGGCATAGCTTCGGCCCATTTAGTGAAGTATTCAACCGCCACGATGATATATTTGTGGTTACTAGCAGATGGAGGTCGACATTCCATAAAGTCGATGGCCCATTTACAAAAAGGACCAGTTGTGACAACAGGATGGAGAGGAGAGGGAGGAGCTTGCACCTTGGGGGCGAAATGTTGGCAATTGGAACAGTGTTTGACTGCTGCAATGAAATCACTAAAGAGAGAAAGCCAAAAATACCTAGCACGCATGATTTTTTAGGCGGTGGCGGGGCCGGAGAGGTGGCCACCACAAGCGCCACGATGATAGGCATTTAGGACTTGCTCGGCTTCAACGTGGGTGAGGCAACGACGAAGGACAGTATCTACGTCGAGACGATAAAGGTCATCGCCGATTAGAAGGTAGCGAGAGGCTTGGTGTCGGATACGTCGTCGAGCATCATGATCAAGGTGAAGGGTGAACTTTTGGGTTTGCAAGTAAGTAAGGATGTCACCGTACCAAGGATCATCGGTGGTGATGGCAAACAAATGTTCATCGGGAAGAGCATCATTAATTGGAGTATCTTGCGTCCGAGTAGGTAAATCAGAAATGAGTTCAGCTAGGACTAAACCTTTCTTACTTTTTGGGGTGACAAATTCAAGGTCGAATTCTTGGAGAATAAAGACCCAACGGGCGTATTTCCCATTGAGGATGCAACGACTCAATAGGAAAGCCATGGGGTTGGAATCAGTCACAACCTTGGTGGAACGCATGAGGATATAATGACGCAATTTTTGGACCGAGAACACGACAGCTAGTGCTAATTTTTCTTCATGTGAGTAGGACACAGGGGACCGGCAAGGTTCTTACTGACATAATAGATCACATGTTCGACACCGTTATCATCCTCCTGGATAAGGACACCAGCAACCGAATATGTGGAAGCAGAGATGTATAGGGTGAACTCTTGGTCAAAATCAGGGGGACGGATCAAGGGGGCAGATGTGAGAGCATGCTTGAGGGCATCAAAAGATTCTTGAGTGTATGTATCCCAGAAAAAAGGGGTGTGAGATCGAAGAAGTCTAAGGAAGCCGTGTGCGGTAGTGGCGTAGTCAAGAACGAATCGATGAAGAAAATTAGCTTTGCCTTGGAGACTTTGTAGCTAGCGTAAGGTACGAGGCAGAGGAAGTTCAAGAATGGCTTGAACCTTCAAAGGGTCGAGAGTTATCCTGTCTTTAGACATGATGAAGTCGAGGAGACGACCGGTGGGAACACAGAAGACACATTTCAAAGGGTTAAGGCGAATGTTATACTTGCGGCATCGGAGAAAAATGGTACGCAGTTCATGAAGGTGTTGTGCCCGATGTTTAGAATGTGCATTAAGGTCGTCTAAATAGGCAAGGATAATATGGGCTAAGTCATGGAAGCAATAAGACATGGCTCGTTGAAAGGTGGCGCCGACGTTTTTAAGGCCAAATGGCATGACTCGGTATGTGACAGTGCCCCATGGAATAATGAACGCGGTTTTAAGTTGATCATCACGACGGATAACAATTTGGTTGTATTCGGAGAAGCCATCCATAAAGGAGAGAATCTCATGCCCCGCACACTCATCGATGATTTGGTCAATAAATGGTGTGGGGCAGTTGTCTTTGGGACAAGCTTTGTTCAGATCGCGAAAGTCGGTGCAAACATGAATGGTGCCTTGTTTTTTGAGGATAGGAACTGGGTTAGACACCCAAGTGGTATATTCAATGGGGTAAATGAAACCAGCCTGCTGAAGCTTGTCGATTTCAGCTTTGATGGCGTCACGTCTAGAAGGATGGACGGGTCTCAACTTTTGACGAACTGGAATGGCATCAGGCCATGTGTCGATGTGATGTTCGACAATGGCGGGATCGAGTCCGGGCATTTCTGAGTATGACCAGGTGAAAACATCACGGAATTATTTGAAGAGTTTCATGTAGGCTTCAATTTCTTCCGGAGTGCATTGGGCACCCATGGTGATACGTTCTTCAATACCTGGCTTGACAGAAATGTTGATTTTGATGGTGGGAGAGATATTAGCCATATTTCCTTCTTCGAAAGCATCAGGTGCAGGGATGGGGTTTTTGAACCAATCGACTTTATCAGGAATGAAGTCTTTGGATTCGAGGGCATATTGGTCATGGGACTGATGTGGGAGGAAATATGCACGATGGTGCATATCATCCCATGGAAAATCAGGGTTGGTCATGGCTTCCATGATGTCTTCATCGGACTGGAAAATGGGAAGAGAGGATGGAAGAGGTTGACCTGAGGAGGTAGAGGGATGAGACTCTTGATTGTGATGGGAAGGGCTCACAGGTACGATGTTATGTGAGGTGACAGAGTGAGCAGTTGAATGATCAGACGAAGCAGTGGGGGAAGGTACTAAGGGGTTGGTATCCGAGAATCGCGGTGATGAGGAAAGATAGGAAATGGTAGCTGAAGTCTCAGGCAGTTCGGTATCAGGAGGAGGAATGGTAATCATGGTAGACAGGCGGTCCTGTGTGAGGGAAGAAGGATTACGGGCGAGGGCGGCTTTGAAGTGGCGGTACGTGGCTAAAGAGGCACGATACTCGTCAAGGCGAGGGAAAAGGTGGGTATAGTGGCCATGGAAATTTCACAAAGAACAAGGGTGATTAGTGTGCAAATTCTTAAGTTTAGGGGTAGAATCCGGTATGGTGACATGGACTTCTGGGATGTCTGATTCTGAATACGTTTCATTAACCATGGTCTTGAGAGGTGGTAATTCAGGGTAGGTATGAGTGGCGTGACCAACGACATCACATATATCACACTGGATGGGATGCTTGGGAGGCCGAGGAGGGGTAGGGTTGGGTGGGGGAGGTTTGTTCTTTGATGCCCCCCTGCGAGCTTTGTCGTTTTTACTCGAAGCGGTTGTAACAGGAGGCGGTGCTGGTTGGGGTGACTGAGGTACCAGCGTAGCAAGAGAAGTCGTAGGGATTTGTTGAACCTGGGTCAAAGTAATATATGGTTTAGGTTGACCGGGCGAAGTGGTGGCTGGAGGGTCAAGATACCAGACGGGTATACCCAAGGTCAAGTTGGGGAGGGATAGGGTGGCCAAGGTAGGGACCGAATAAGCCTCAGGAGGGGGAGCGAGGAAAGGGATCTAACCAGCATGGAAATGGCCAGGAGGAATGGTGCCAAGGGGGTTGATTTCAGGTGGAATCGACCCATGAGGAGTGGCGGTAGAAGAAGATTCGGAAGGAAGAAGGGTGGCTAACGGGGTCGAAGGGCTAGGAGCTGGTTGAGGTTGAGGTTGCTGACTAGCCAAAGTGGGCTCTGTAAGGTTAGCCCAAGATGATTGCATCATGCAAACGTTCACCAAGTTAGGATCAGAGACGGGAGGGGAGTCGAAAAAGGTGCCAAGAAAGGAGGATTCTTTGTAGACGCCAGGAAAACACTGGTCAAAGAATCAACAGTTTGCTTGTTGGTGACAGTAGAGATGGTGGACTCAGGGGAGGTCTGAGATTTTGGTTCATGGTAAGTCAATTGGTCAATGGTGACAATCTTTCCATTATGAGGGAAAAACATCTTGCGGTGGACTGCGGACGGGATGGCTGACATGGCATAAGTGTAACTACGCCCCAAAAGGATGTTGTAGTCAAGAGGGGCATCGATAACTTCAACGTCGACACAAACAGTCTTGCCGGCAAGGGTGATAGGACAGTTACGAAATAGGCCAATGGGCTGGGAGGACTGGCCATCCCATGCACGAAGGGTGATGGAGGAAGGGGCCAGTTCAGGGGATCCGAGTTGTTTCCAAACCGAAGCAGACCTTACGCAGGTAGATGCCCCCTCATCAATAATACACCGAGCAAATACTGCGTCGATTTTGACCGGGATTTGGAAAGCAACCGATAAAGAGGGGATGTATTTCACTAACGGTTTCGAAAACAATCAATTGGTCATCGTTAGGACCACAGCCCTACTAAGATAGTAGAGCCCTTTGAGAAGGGACACGACTGAGTAGTTCCAAATGTTGAAATGGTTAAAGCAGGAGATTGGGCCAGATCATCTACTATGCTGTATGAATGGGCAGCCCGACCAGAGGCAAAATTTCGGCGCAATGGTCCCTTAGAAGGCTTGGGATGAACCTCGGCTTTGGGTAGAGGGAGTTGCAAGGGACCATTGGGTGTCGATAGAGGCTCTGTAGGACCTGACGATGGAGACTCAGAGATAGACGGAACAGGAGGTGTGGAATTCTAACGGGACCGAATTTGAAGGTTGAGGTCGACAGTGAGAGGTGGGTCAGAAGCCATCATGAGAATCTGGTAATCAGAGGAACCAGAAGGGGAAGGTTGATTAGTTACCGGGGCGTGAGGTGGTTGAGTGGCCACGAATCCTTGTGGCGGGAAAGGATCGGTAAACACAACAGGTTGAGAAGTAACAGGGGTGGGAGGGGTAGTAGGGGAGGAGTGTTGTCCCTGTACGGTGGTCTGAGAATCCAAAAGTTGTTGCATTTGTGGTAATAAGGGACAATCGTGAGTGTAGTGACCATAAACACCGCAACACGAACAGGGCTTATTGGTGCGAAATGGCTTGTCCGGCTTGGGCTGAGAGCCCTGTGGCTGGTTGGCAGTGGTAGAGTCGATATTGGAAGGATGGGGTTCATGATTACCAGAAGCGGATTGATTGCCTCTTCTCCTTCTTTGAGAAGGAGGAAAATTAGGTGCCCCCTGCTGTGAAAATACTTGCCCTGGAGGGGGTAGTAAGTGCGGTTGTGGGGGTGGAGAAGGCAAGGGATTGGGAGGTCCAAATGCTGGAGGAGCTGGGACACCAGGTTGCGGATATGGATAAGGAGTAGGGTGGGAAACAGTAAGGTAAGCAGGGGGGTGGGCAAAAGGAGGAGGCATGCCGTAGCCTGAATACATGTTGCCTGAAGGGGAAAAAATGCCGAAGGGGCTGGCCCCTAAAGGAAAACCATGGCCCGAAGGAGGATGGGCAGAGGTATGTGACAGGGCTCCAATGATACCTTCGGCAGAATGAGATGCCCCCGAGGCATTAGGGCCACCGGGTTTGGGAAGGTCAGGAAGGACGGTATAAACATAACTAGATTGGGCATAGATAAGGTCATACTTCAAGGCGATTTGGAGGGTGGCTTCTTCGGTTTGGAAAAAATGGGATGCGACATCTTTGCCAATGGGAGGTAAGAGAGAGCGAAGGAACCAGTCCATGTAAACCCGATCTTCAAAGGGGGGAGCTCGACATAAGCTTCTTCTGCGCCGCCATTCTTGGACATGAGCGGAAAGGCGGGTGGAGGAGGATTGATGGAAGGAGGTTAAAATCTCGGTACCAGTGTCGTAGCGGAGAGGGAGCTGGAAATAAGATAAAAAGGCTTGGGCAATGGTTGCAAAAGTGGTATGGGAGGAGGTGGCTTGTTCAACATACCATTTAGAAGCTTCACCTGTAAGCGTGCGTTGGAACAATCGAAGACGAATAGAGTCGTCAGTAATGGAATTGGAGGAACACCACATATGGAAGGATCGGATATGGTTGGAGGGATCCTTACGAGCAAGGCCTTCGAACTTGGGAATGTCGGAGGGGAGCTTGCTTGGCATAGCAGGCCAACTAACATCATGGCAGATAGGATCATTAATCAGCTGATTGAAGTCGGGGAGAATAAGGCCGGCCATATAAGGGAGTAATGGGGCAGTCGAGGTAGGTCCCGAGGTGGTTCTACTAGAAACAGACCCAGCAGTAGTACTGGGGTTGTTTCTGGTGGTAGGCCCTAAAGTAGACATGGTGAAAGTGACAGGGGGGGAACCAGGAGGGGGAGAACCCGAACAATCAGAGGAAGAGTCAGAGTGCGGACTCGGGGAAAGACTTACTCGATGACGACGGGAAGGAGGAATTCGACCAAGCGGAAACTGAGGATGAAGGCCAAGAAGTCTTTGGGAGAGGCGCCTTGGGGGCGCAATGATGATGGGAAGAAGAAAATCGACAAGGGCAGGGAGGGAAAAAATCAAGTGAGGTCAAGAGCAGAAAGGTGCAGTGACAATTGATTTTAAAGTCTTTGCTAGGCGGTGTTAACCAGGCGCTTCTTCACTTAGGGTCAGTGTGTGGCGTGCGTTAATTTTAATTGTTTAAACCCAGACGTTTTGAGAATAAAAGAAAAAGTGTGTTGCGTAATGGAAAATAAATCTTCAGTAAATAATATTGAAAGAACATAAAATTAACAACTAACGATGCAACAATCTAACCCAAAAAGGCGGGTCTCTCAAAAATAGTCTACAAGAGGGAAAAAACTAGGCAAAGCACGCTAAAAATATGGAAATAGATCTAAGGTCCGGAGGGACTGGGATCTAAAGGGTAAATCTGCTGAAAAGTGGTGCAGAGAACAGAAAAGAGGCAGAGGCAAGGTTGCTGCTAAAAAGGAGGAGATCAGTGAAAGATATAAGAGACAAGGCGGTGGCCTTAGAAATGAACCCAAACAAAACGATGTGAGGTGGTTTTGAGAGGGAGAAGAGCTGATCTAAAGGGATCTGAAAAGGAGGTATCAGATCGGAGAAAAAGAGGGTTGAAACTCTGGAAATTCAGACTTCTGAAACAGTAAAGACTCATCCACAACAAGTGGAGGTTACTAGAGCCCTAAGGGGAAAGATTCCCTCTTATTTGAGTGAAACAGATCAGAAACAGGTCCAAACGAGCAGAGACAGAGGCTGGAAAACCCTGACAGAAGCTTCAGACAAACCCGGAAAAAGTGCTGAAAATTTTGCAGAAAAAGTGCAGGTCGCAGGTTCTGACCTGTTTACAATCCAGGTCGCAGGTTTGGGGCAGAAAAGTGCGTCCTGAGGCTCAGGTCGCACTTTTTGGGCCGATAAGTGCGACCTGTAGATCCGGCTCTCTCGGCGGGAGATTTCAGAAAAATTTGTTGTCTCGGTTGCGGCTGATGTCTGTCACCTGCGCAATAAGGCCAGAAACACACGGAAGTTAAAAATTTTACTGTTTAAGGGTTTTAGGGTGAAAATCACCATAAAAATAGGAAAAACAAAAAAAATGGAAGAGAAACCCTAGGGTCTGAAACAGCTGGATATGCAGGAATAGATAAAACGACAGCGATCGCAAAAGAAAACCCGTGTGGAGTCGCCAATTGTTAGTATGATTCTTTTGTCATAAAAGATCACTTTAGCTACGCATAACAAATAGCCCTAACCTCGATTATGGCTACAAAATATCTTTAAGTTTTCTGCACAAATTTAGATCTAAGCACAAAAGACATTAATCAGATAAAATATAACATGGCTCCATAAATCCAATGGACAAGACAAGAAGAATGTATTTAAAATAATTTTGTATTATATTAAAGAATGGGGCACCTGAGAGGAAAACAAGAAAGGTGTCTTCCGGTTCTCCTCAGTGGGATGGGTTCTTGAAAGTCCTCAGTGTTTCAGATCTAACATTTCTCTCTCTTATGGGTGTAGAAAAACAAACATAGAACTCAATGGGAGTTCACAAAACAAAATGGAAAATGGTGACCAAGAGTAGATCCAGAGTGATCTAATGCAATGAAGGTGACTAATGAATGGAGAAAACCCCCCTATTTATAACAAAATATTGGGGCGGTCTAGAACTCGGTGCATGAATAAAATATTATTAATCGAATTCTAGAAGCACCTTTTAGGAATATTTTATTATATTTGTTCGAGGGAAAAGGATTCTTGACTTGGGTCAATTCCTTTATTTATAAATAATAAATAAATAAATGATTTATTTATCATTTTAGGGGAATGATGGGAATATAATTAAATAAATAATGGTTTATTTAATTATTTATGTATGATTTAGTCAAAATTAACTAAGAATATTATTTAAATAATGATTTAAATAACTTGTTCTTAGGAAATAATTAAATAAATAAGGATTTATTTAATTAATTTCCTTGTTTTGGGTTAAATATGACCAGGAAATATAAACAAATAAGTTATTTTATGTGGTGAAAGTAATTTTACTTAGGGTAAAATTGGTCTTACATGGTGTACTTGGGTTCATCTAATAATAACAGGTTAGATGACCAAAAGTTGGTGTAACACTTTGAGTTCCATTTTTGTCTGGGTTTTCTACACCATCAAGAGAGAGGAATTTTAGATCTAAAGTGCTGAGGAATTACAAGAACCCATCCCATTGAATAACATCCTTCTATGTTTTCCTCCCAGATGCCCTTAATATAAAATTCATTCAACATATTATTGTCTTGTCTATTGGATGCATGGAGTAAATCTCATTTTTATTTACTGCTTAATGTCTTTTGATGCATAGATCTAGATTTTTGCATCATTTATCTTGATCACCTAATTGCAGATCTGAAGATATTGGCAGCCATCTTTACTGTTAGGGTTTTTTGTTATGCACAACTAAAGTGGTATTTTTTCGTATACTTGCAATTAAGATTCATACTAACACAAATATAAGGTGTGTTTCTATTTCAAATTTGGTCGCAGACCTTTTTTCTATTGCAGGTAGAAGGACTCTCTCTTAAGGAGCGTTGAGAGGCCTATAAAGCATCACAACTCTAGGTTGCATACATAGAAGTGTCAGTGCAGTTGATTGTAGGAGAACATAGATGTATAAGGAGGGTTTGTAGCAGATTATTAGGGTTGACGTGTGCCTTAACCATATTTGACAGAACTTACTAAAAGTACATCATATCATAAAATATCCTTGAGGAATCAACTATATAGAACAAGGATGTTAAAGGATGAATATATGTCCACATATCTTATGAAAATATCATAATTAAGGGATTCGTTGCAAGGGATTGGGGAAGTCATTTTTTATTTAGAGATGACTACATGTGTGCTAAATGTGTTTCCATCTAAATGGAGTAGTTTTCTGACTAGTTTCTACTCAAGGAAATATACTACTCCATTTGATGAACTATGGGCTCAATGTATCTTGGAAGAAACAAGGATAAAGGAGAAGGATGACACGGAACCAACTAAAAATTTTCAAGCCTTTATTGTAAAATCCAAGAAGAATAATAAAGTGAAGTTTGGAAAGTCCAAAGGAAAACTAGATATGTCTGGTATTCAATGTTATGGGTGCAATGAGTATGGACATTTTAAGAGGGATTGTTCAAAAAAATCCACAAAACAAGAAAAACAAAACAACGAAGGAAAGGAGTGGAGCCCACACATATGAAGAAAAGGAAGAACCTGAGAAGAAGACAAAAGGTGAAGATTCCAAGGATCTATATTATTGAAGGAAGCTCCATCTATATCAGGTTTATGTACAATTTGTCTTTCTTTTGTTAGAAAGTAGTTGTTAGAGTAACATGCATCATTACATTCTCTAGAAGAGTTTTTTATTTTTATTTTTGTGGCATCATGAATGGAAGCATGGAATCATAGAAGAAATCATATGATAGTAGAGGAATTAGAGTCTACATTATCAAATTTCTTTGGAAAAATTCATATAGCTAACAAGAATGAGAATATTTGGACCATCTTCCACATCATATTCCATCCAAGTATTTTCTAACATAATATTAGAGGTAGTCATCTTGCAGAAAGGATCAATAATATCCTACTATAAGAACCATCATTTAAGGAAGGTTCTTTAACTTAGAAGCATCATGACATGACTGGTATATATTCCATTTAGTATGGAAATAATAGTATTGAAGGATGAAGGGATGATGATGGTCAAGTTGTTGTTTGAGAGGAATAAATCAATTATGTCTCCTCTTAAGGGAATATTATCTTCGATAAGGAAAGAAACAAGCTCATTCAAAGAAAGGATGGCTACATGGTTAAAGGTATGTGCTTCCTCAATTACTCTTTTCGAAAAAAAGAAGAAGTTAAAATTCATGTATACACGAATCTTACAAAAATAATTGGTCATAAGAATGTGCTTGATAACATGAGCATGAGAAGGCTTCCATATAATTACTCGACACTTGGAACAAGGAGTTTGGAATGTTTTGTAATGGTTAAGGATCAATACTCTTCAATAAGATCACATGAATTAGACATGATGATATTGATCAACATTGAATATGGTTTCTTGAAGAAAGAAAGAGAGTTGATAATTACAACTCCGAGGAAGAATAAATTGCAGCTTTTTGGTCAGTTTATTCCATGGGAACTTTGATCACAAGTGATTAGCATGGAGAAGGATCTTTGGTAAAAAAATGAAGATAGACCATGCAAAAGGATGTTCATCTCAGAAATAAGTAGGATCCAAATAGGCCATCATATTGAGGTAATTTTGATATTGATGTGTTGGTTAACTTGTTGATATATCATTTTGCTACCTAGAAGGATATTGAAAAAATGCATAATGGCAATAGAGGCAACTGTATCTACAATTGTTTTGAACTCAATTCAATATCAACGTGGATTGAGTGGATGGTTTTGGTATTCCTTGAAGGATTTTCTGGTCAGGATGTTTACATCATACTAAGGTAGCAATACAAAGAGATAACTCGATGTTCATGTTTTGATGACAATGAAGATCACTTTCATGTTAAAGGGAGCTATGACTAAGCTCTACTTTTATTGGATAAATATAATTCCTTAGTTGATGATGACTAGAGGAAAGTGATATGAAAGGTTGATGGTCTAAATCATGTCACATTTTGGCTCCATTACATTCAGAAAGATTTAAAGGTCACTTTGATGAAGATGTGAAGAAGAGGAGCAACCATGTAGCTACTTGAAGATATCCATAAAGGACTAGTAGATGATGTATTGTTAAAGACACACTAGAAATATTCTCAATTGAAAGGAAGTAAAAAAATCTCCTCTATGCTCTAGAGGGTTTAAGAAGTCTCCTTAAATGTTTTAGGCACACAAAGATATATTCCCTATTCAAGAGAGAATGGGGATCTCTTCTCTAGGTTGAGAGGGAGTGATGTTAAAGACATCATATTCTCTATGTGTCATGCACTAGACCAGGACTAATAATCGTAATTCTTAATGAAGGCACTAGGAAGGAGAATGTGGGATTGGATAAGCATTTAAGATTGATACTCAAGTATAAAAAATCCAAGATAGGAATTTAACCAACACCCTTTGAGGATTAGACAGGTATCCAAGATAAGAGTGTAGAAGAGGAATAGAATTCTTTGAGGATGGGTAATCCAAGATAATAATAGTCCTAAAAGGACATACCTATTGAACATATAGATGGGGTGTGTGCCTTAAGAGGTAGTGTGGTGTCTCACGTAAATCCTCCTAGCATCATGCTCTGATATAAATGGAGCTTGTCATTTAAAGGCGTTACTATGATGATAATTTTATTTAAGATGTTGATGCTTGAGAATAACTTATCAATCTAACTCTTATTATGAGAACTCTTCAGTTTGAGAATATCCTTGTATCGGTTGTACAATTATGAATACCTCCCTAGTTAAGAGGGAGTGTTGGAAAATGTTACAATTTCAGTCTTCATAATTTTCATTGTACTCATGTCATTATGTACATCTTATGTTACAAGAAAAATAAAAAATAAAAATATTATTTTTAAGCATGGGTTTCATGCTTCATTTTGTTGGTCATCTAGGTCAAGCATGCATTTCATGATCTTAGGGTTTTTCAAGTCAAAAAGAATATTTTTCTTGAGTCAAGAGAGTCTTTATCATTTGTATAAGACCCTATTGGGAAAGTTGTAATATGTAAAAGATATTATTTTTTCGTCTAAAAATTAAAAAATGACCTCCAAGGCCCAGTCAGCCCATTTTGAGGCTATTAGACCTCCACAAAAGCATATATATAGAAGTTGCTCGACCTCACTCAGAAACACACTTTTGTAGTTGGATCTTAAGCAAGAAAGAAGAATACAAGGGAGTGAAGGTCTAGGAGAAGGAAGCATCTCAAGAAGAAACCAAAAATCTGTTTTTTGTGATTATTTCTGCTCACATGTGCTAGAGAATTAGGTTTTCTACAGTCTACTAGGGGCTGAAATTGTAGGTCGTAATTTCAGACCTGAAGTATAGCGATAAAACTATGATTTGGTGCATATTGAAGAAGGTTTTACTTTTGTTGACCTAGTTGACTTGAGCTTGGTTAAGGAAATAGTTATTGGAAGGTTAACTTGGTGCTTGAAGGCGGTCTTGAATTTGGTCTTTGGGTCTTGAATTTCTCATTTGAGCTGATTCTATGAGAATAAAAGAGATTCTTTATGGGTTTTACCCTTGGAGGGGTTTTTCCCGAGCTTGGAGCCTATATTTTGTGTCTATTGTCTTTTATTATTTTTATGGTTTATGTTATTGATCATTGTTTGATAAAAATAATATAATAAATAATAATAAAAAAGATGTCATAAATTCACAAGATTTTATCAAGGATGAGGAGAATTTTTTTTAATAATTTTCCTACTTTATTCTCCAACACTTGCCACCAAATTTCAGATCAAGATGAAGACTGAATTGTATATCAATTGAAGGAGGATAAATGCATATTTATAGTTGTTTCCACATATGAAAAGTCACATCCTTTGGGCAGGCTGACATGAAATGAAATGAAATGAGGCTGACATGAAAATTCAAGGAAGACATAAAATAAAATAGGATTTTAATAATATTTAAATATATTTTCCACATGCTTTGATGATTACTTGCCCAAGTAAATTTTTCACATCAAATAATAATGAGAGGAGTGTCAAACACATCAACAATAATATTTCATTTATCCAATTTTGAATTCTTCCTTGGGGCAGCTTATTTCTTCTTGGGGTAGTTGGGTTTATCTAAGGGGTGATTGGATTTCTCTTAGGGAAATTCATCCCATATGTTGATCATGTTAGCCCCCTATTAATTTTGACAAGCAAACAGGGGGTCAAACTGTCTCTGAGCTTTCAAGGAACGCATTCCTGCTGAAAACACATCATCCTTGAAATCCCTTTATGCCCTTTTTCCTTTGATGAATCCCACTGCTATTTTCAGTTAAAAAACCTCTATGTTTCTGTGAATAAAAATGCCCAAAAGGCCTCCATTTCCTTTGTTTTATTCCCATTAATCCTCTGTTGCAACACCATTTTTCCCCTCTCCTAATTCCTCATTAATCCCTCATCGATCATTCAATTCCTCTTTTAACCTCATAAATACCCTTTGTTTGGCCAAATAGCCCCTTTTTCCCTATATCGTTATCCCTTTTTGGCTTTAAATTGTATTGAAATCGAGCCAAAAACCCATATTCTTCATATATAAGGCTTAGCCCCTTTCGGCCTAGCCCCTTGACCACTTCCCCTCCATGCGCCCGAGCACTAAGACCAAGCACTAAGGCCTGGGCGCTAATTGCAATCGCAACTTTCAGGAGGCGCATCTCTGTGTTATACGAAAAACTTCCGATGTGATTGTAGTATGGTTCCATAGACCCCTGCCGCGATCTGAGCCATCGATCTCTCGGGATCCGATGGCCCGACATTAATCGCATCGCGCCCATCGCTCCTCCCCTTTCGCCCCTCCGATTATTTTTGAACCGTCGATCTCTCTGCCAGATCTGACAGCTAGCGTTTAATCGCTCCGTCGCAATCACGAGTTCTTAACGGTGCCACCATCTGCCCTTTTCAATTGCAATCCTCGATTTTATCCCCACCGTTGATCTCCTCCTGAGATCCAACGGCCCAGATCTCATCGCCTTCCACTCATCGCACCAACCTTCATCCCCGCTGATTTAACCTCCGCCATCGATTTGTCGCCAGATCCAACGGCTGTTGCATAATCGCAACATTGCTCTAATTGCAATCGCAAAGGTCTTACTATGTCACCCTCCATCTCCCCCCGATTGCGATTTTTCGATTCCATCCTGACCGTCCGTTTGTTCCGAGATCAACGGCCCACGTTGCATCGCGCCCCCGTCCATTTTTATTCATCGGAACCTCCTCTAACTTCATCGTTTAATCACCACCGTTGATCTCCTCCTGAGATCCAACAGTTCATATTAAATTTCCCTCCGCCATCGCAGAGTCCCACCATATCCAAACTCATTTCGTATGTTTCAAAGGATCAAACCTTTGTCATGCCTTAACATCGCATCATTCCGCTAACATTTAAACTTTAATGTTTCACGTTGGAGTTTATTCCATTTTTTCCCAAGCCTTCATCTGCTCTGTTCTTCATCGTCTCACAGAGATTTTCTCCCGCTTTCACTATCGCACCACCATCTACAGGCCTCCACAGCATTTCTCCACCACCTCCCTTGGATTTTTATAATGAGTTTATTGTATTTGTACAGAGTGTTCAGAGTGGAAAATTCACTTTTCCTCTACAGTCATAGCCACTGTGATTCATTGTGCATATATAATCATTTCAATAGTGGCAAGACGAATCAGCAGAGACAAATTTGAGGGACTTAAGCCCGTAATTGAAGATTTAATGTGCTAAACCCGTGTTCAAAGGATTAAGGCACAGTTTAAAGACCTGAAGAGCACACGCAATAGCTAGGTTTGTGTTTGAATATCTGCAGGACATTTTTCTCCAGGCAGTACATCTTTCCATTAAAGCCTCCATACCTCCTCGAGCCCTTAAACATATGAAAAAAATGACTGAAGTTTCTACGCCTGTGAGTCGACAGTTATGAAGCATGGAGGCCTTGCATATTTTCCACCTAGTTCATTTATTCCAGAAGGACTAGCGCAGAGCTCCAGACAGCCAGAAAGGACTTCAAGAACACGTCTGAGGTCAATCTCGACCTGACTAGGACTTCCGAAGCAGGCTACAGAGTACATACAGCACTACAGAGTCATCAAACAGTGTGGGCATGAACGCTTCCGCTATCCTGTCTTAATGAGATGAATTAAATGTTCATCATTCACTCCCTTTACTAGTTTTTCTCCTATAAAAACCCCCAGGAACGAATTATCAAGGGTTCCAGATTTTCAAAAAATTAGGTAGTAAGAGAATTTTGTATGCATTTTTTTCGAACTTTTATATGAATGCACAGAGCCCGTTGGGTTTCAGTGAGGAGGATTTCCATCTTTAATGAGGATTCTGGTCTTTGGTGTCTCACATTTTGTAACTTCTCCCTTTATGTGTTAGTTTAATTGTTCATTTCGTTTCATCTTCCTTTCTTGTATCATGTTCTGGAATGCGAGTGGCTCACTGGTTTTTGGTATGGATTTATCCTAGTTGATACCCATGCTTGAACTAGTCAAGCGCTTTAAATATGGCTCAGGCATGATATATTGTTTCACTTTTCACTTCAACCATATTTTTGCTATATTAGCTTCTTTGGGAGGTTATTTTTAAAACGCTATTGTCATGTATAGATTCTTAAATTGGTAAGCCCATTATATGGTGATATTGTGTATCTGGATATCATCTCAATGACAGTTATTATTATCTCAATCTTTCATACGCAGTAATCACCTTCTAATTATTTATTTCTGTGAGGTATTTTCGAACCGGCCCTCTTTACAGTAAGATGCCTCTGAATTGTCTAATGCATTTGTATTAGAATTCCGCAACTTGCCTCCGCAGTATTGCTTTCCCTGCGTCCCTTTTCTAAAGGTTTTGGTCCCATTCAAGTTAACCTCCTTGTTTACAGGAGATAGCATGAGAGTCTTTTGTTGATAACTCCCCCTATTATATCACACACTCCTTGCTATATAATATGTCCTAGGCACTGGTCTTTCACAACTCAAGGCTGTCTCTAGGGTCGACAACACCATAGTTGCCCCAAATTTCAACAACAACTAACCCTTCGAAGGTTGGTAGAGTTAGATAATGCAGTTGTCCTCCTTCTACAAGAGATTATGGGTGATGGGGATTATATATCAATTCTAATGGAAAGACTATTGATCGGATGGAACTGTACATGTTCTGATGCCTGAGGTAGAATGAGTGATCTAGTGATTGGCTAGAACCCTCATTTCATCAAAGTTCTCAATGTTTGGGCTATGGAATCAACTATCATCTTAAAATTTCATTTTGTATAACTTAACTCTAAGTTTTTGGTTATCATAATCTACAAGTCATCTTAGGACAAGATTATTTTTTGGGAGACTATCTCCCAAAATTATTTCTTCACTGAAGGCAACCTCATCATTGGTAGAGACCTAAATTTGTCTCTTACTGTTGAAAACATTTGGGGACCTTGAGCATAGGCCGACCCTTTTTCAACATTCCTCACTAGGCTCCTAACTAATCACAATCTTATTGACATAGACATGGCAAAGCTTAAACCTACTTGGAGGAATAAGAGAATGAGAGAGGATAGAGTCACTGAGAGAATGAATCGCTTCTACTTGTTGAACATGTTGTAACTAAATTTTTCACCCCTATAACTGCTCATATTTTATCAAACAAGGTCTAACAAGGAAACAGAATCAGAGGTCAGTCAAGATAACAACATGAATACAAGAAAAGATATGGAAAAAAAAAAGTTTTAGAGAAAAGAATTCATGATGAGGACATTGGTGTAGATTTACTTGCTGGTAGAGAAATTATGTTCAAAGTATCTAAAATAAGTAATGATTTGGTGCAAGAAATTGATAAATATTTTCCTCATTCAAATGTTGATGCCATTCTGAAGGTCACTCATAAGTTTCCATTAACAAGTATAGATCTATTAGCTCCATCTAATGTTGTTGAGAAGAGGGACATCTGAAGGGTTTGTCTATGCACTCGTTCACTTTCAAATAAAGCTTGTTCAAGTCAATTAGATATGCTTGATTTTGTCGTGTGTGACAAAAAGAGGTAACCTGGTGTCACAAATCCAAACTAGTTGAGGATAATTTAGTTCTTTTATCCAATGTTCTCCCTGCTTTCTATGATCTAAAGAGTTTGTATAGCGTTATGGAACTCCAAAAAGAGGAAATGGAATTTATTGTTTCTCCGCCTATGTCATGTTGAATATTCCTAGTAGCATATTGGGCAGTTGGGTTATCTATAATTTAGATTAGATAGTCTAATAAGATTTCAATTTGGATTAGACTAAGAACAGGTACCCACTTTCTCATTTTTACTTAGAAAGTATGTGTTTACCAACACCATTGCCATTGGCATATTGCAAAAATTATCATAGTATTATATTGCATGTCGGAATTGCAAGTCTAAATGCTAAATTGGGATGAATAAACAATGAAAAAATGTCTTTTAGCCCTCAAAATCTCAACCTCATGTCCACATTGTTAGAACATACCAATTATTCATGTTTGAATGTATAGTGGCTTTCATTAGTTGTTGAGATCGAGATCCCATTCAAGATTATATGGGTAGAGAGATATGCACAACATCCACATATGGAACATCCATAATCCAGTCATAGTTTTCATACAACTTCACTTCTCGAGAGAAATTGTTGGCAGAAGCAAAGGAATAGTCTGTGGGGGGAGTGTGAAAATGCTACCAAGAATTTAATTCCTTCCAATTAAAAGTGTTATCATTTCAAATCGAAATTGGAATTGTCAGAGTAGTCGATTGAACAGATCGTTGATTTGAAGGGAAATCAGGAACCATATCATTATTGCTCATTTAGATGCAGAGGTTATATAAAATCGGAGGTATATTACAACTGTAAAAGTGTTGAAGCTCTCTCACTCATCAAGGTAAATACATGAAAGAGAAAATACCCAGATCAAAAAAGTCCCAAAAGGTCTACGTGCTCGAGGGATATACAATAGAGAACCGTCGGGAAGTTGTATTTCAAAACCATCCATTTCCAAATCAATGGCTATCATTCATCCCCAAAGTGCCCCCTTCATTCCCAGAAACTGAAAAAGGAAGTGTCGGGAGGTAGTTTCTGGTTTCCAAAACCATCCATGGTTTATGATGTGCCTATGCCAACAGCCTGGGCCCACACATACTTCTTATATTCCAACACTCATATATATGTTTTGGATTTGGTTTAAAATGAATGATATTTTAACGTTCACGAGACTAAAAATAGTCTATGGGACCACCAACTTCCTTGTTTTTTGGCTTCTGCAATTCAATCATTTTCTTACTCAAATTGATGATGAGCTTACTCAACCTTATAGCAGTTCCATCACTAAGAATACAATACCACGGAATTGATGCTAACATACTATGGTAACTGTCCCTGATGTATCTGAAAGCGTCACATTCCAAAATGAAATGTTTTTATGATTCCACTACCCCATAAGTGCAAAAAGTGCATACCCTTTCTTCCCAAGCTTCTTTAGCTCTCTTCCACCGTCCTGTTTCACACCGAAGTTGATGTGAGTTAGTTCTTAATTGAGCTATAAGAACCTTTGCCCTCCACGGAATTCTAGCTCCAATTTATTCTTTTTGTTGGAGATCACAAGTGGGGTTGAATTCCTGAACATAATACTTCTTCTTTCTACCCAACTCTTTTCCACATATACCCTTACGAAACTTCTCCAGCACAAAATTCTTCAATTCCTTGCTATTTGTGGGACACGCATTCAAGTAAATATTCCATTTTTGCATCCATTTGTTGTTTTGTCTCATCCATGATTTCTTTCTTTCACTCATACCTTCAATGAAGATAACTTTCGGCCATCTACCTTCTCCCATTTGCTCCATTCTCTTTAGGTACCTTATAAGACGCACCATGGAAATTGCTTCGATGGGTGCTGCCCCTGTTTCACTCAACATTAGCTCATAGGGAACCGAACTTTTTATTTTGAACTTGCTCATGATCAAGAGTTTTTGAATTTTTTCAATTTGTTTCCATTTTGAAACAGAGATGCTGCTAGCCCACAATTCACACCCATGTAATATCACTGGACAAACTAGGAGTCCAAAAAGTACTTTGATCGTGTTCCAATCCCATAACTATGCCTCTTTACATCTATTTTTAAGTGCATATAATGCTTTCCACCCTCCTAAAATTCTTTTCTTTCTGCAATCCTCCCAATTAAGCTTGTTGTTGAAATTGATCTCGAGGTACTTGTATTAATTTACTTCTTCAAGAATGTTGTCTTGAAAGAAGAACGTATGCTAGCTTTGCTTCCTTTTATTAGAGAAAATCATTACCTTGGTCTTACTGGTATTGAATTTCATCCCTACTACTTTACAAAAATGCTCAAGGGCATATAGGTGCATCTGCAATCCATGGGCCGATTTAGCAACCAGCACAAGATCATCAGCATATAGAAGAAGCTTTATCACAAAATCCCCCAATCGAACACCCTCCCCACCTTGCAAATTTAACCACTCTTCCAGTTTGTCAATATATAAACCAAAAAGGGTAGGGGATAAAGGGAAACCTTGCTTGACTCCGATGTCACTTCTAATACTTTCAGAAATTTCTGCTGAAGTTATAATATTGACTTTCACCTCTTCATAAATCCTATGGACAGTAGATCTATATTGTAAAGGAATTTCAAGTTCTTCCATTATACGCCACAACTTATCTCTAGGGACTGTGTCAAATGCCTTTTTGAAGTCAAAAAAGCAGCAAAATACTTCTTCTTTGTTCCCCCAAACCTTTTCAACAATGTGTCTCAGCGTGATACCATGATCTACTGTAGAATGCTTCGGCCTAAAACCTGCTTGCCCTTTTTCCCTCTTTTCTTTTACTTCTGCCCACTCATTGATTCTATTCTCTACCATGCCACTGAAAAACTTTGCAAACAGCGAATTGATCATAATGGTTCTATAGTTGGAAGGATTATTAATGTCTCCGCTTTTAAAAAGGGGAATTGCTAGACTAGTTGTCCAATCCCTTGGGAACCCTTGTTGAGTGACATTGTTGAATATTTCCATGATGTGGGGTGCCAAAATGTTCATTCCCCACTTTAGATATTCTGCTTGAAGTTCAACCAAGTCTCTTGCCTTCCTTGCTTTCAACTTTTTAATTCCCGCCTCCACCTCCTGTACTATGAAAATCTTTGTAGATGTGTTGATCTTGGGAGGAGGCTCAACCTATACTTCTCTTTCATAGAGTTTCCTTGCATATTCAAACCACTGATTGGCTGTTATATGATTCTCAATTTGCTTCTTCCTTGATTGAAGTGCCTGCCAAAAAAGTTTTGGGTTATTCTTGCCTAGATATATCAGCTCTTCCCGCCTTGTTTGCATGAACTCATATTTTTTCTTTTTTAAAATCTGCTTATATAACTTTACATTCATCTTCCCCTCTCCTTCCTTTTTCAAGGTTCTCCTTGCCATTTTGCATTCATCATCGAACCATGCATTCACAGGAAAACAATTTGATTTTGATTTCCTATTTTTTGATCTTTTGCACTTCTCAAGCACACCCTAGATTATATTTGTTAACTCATGGTTGTTGAGGCTTTGGGGACCAATTTTCTCCTTCTGAATTGATCTCCTCCACATTGTTTTGAAGATAGTGCAATTTGCTTATGTTAGAAGAATTTTTCCCCTTGATGCCGGTTGTTGAGAACATTGGGTTTTCCTCCTATTCTGTCTTTCTTCTAACCAAGATAACTTTACATAAATTGGGTTATGATCTGATTTAAATCCCAAATATGCTCTCCAATCTTAACTTCAGCTATCCTTTCTATTAGGCTTTGTGACCCAATAACATAGTCAACTACACTTGCCCCATTGTATGTGTTACAAGTGAAGTTCCCAGACTTTTTCCATCTCTCTAGACCATTGCAGATAATTAAGTTGAAAGCACCACACAACGTAAGCAACTCCTCTCCAAAATTATTACTAACTTTGTCATCTTTTGAACATCTCATCCATCGAGAATTCTCCTCTTCAATGAGCCAGATAGGATTGTGATCCTCTTTGCAGCAAAAAATACTAGCTTGTTGATTTGTTGTTCTAGCATTGAAATCTCCCACTAAAATAACTTCTCTCTGTTGAGAATATGCAGCAATATCTTGCTTTAAAGCTGCATATGGATCTTTGTTGTCCGATCCCTTATGTTTGTAAGTTTTTGATACTTGAGGCGCAAAATAACATGCTACAATTCTTATGTTGTTCTCATTCTCTGTTATGTTGAACCATAAATATTGCTTATTTGTATCTTCTTTCACTAACTGAATGTGACGACCTTCTTTTTCTTTCACTAAAACCAGTATTCCTCCGTACCCTTTGCCATTTTCTGCTGCCTTGTTTCAAACTGTTAACTTCAAATAGCCATCAAACATAGGAGTTTTGCAACCATCATGTTCATGAGTTTCTGTGAGACAAATTATGTCTCTACCTTCTGCAATAGGCCCTATCCCAGGCCCCATCCTCCAAGGGTAACCTCCACAGTTCCAACAAACTAGACTTAGGTAGACTTGGGTAGGATTTGGTTGCTACGCGGTTTGGCACACAAGACTCGAATTTGAGTCTTCGCCCCTTTTCATCCATGTTGATCCTGTTGTTTTCCTCCCTATTATAGACTTACCCGCTTTTTGTTCATTGTCAACTTGCTGCCCTGTTTTGCCATGAGGCCCAAACACTACAATAACCGCTCTACCATTGTACAACCATACTCTTTTCCCTTCGTTTATTGCTACTCTAACTTTCTCCACTTCTTCTCTTCTCTCTTCTTGTTGCTTGCTAGTTAAATCTTCATCTAGGAAGAAGTGCGAGCCTTTCAAGAGTTTCTTTTTGCTTAAGAGATGATGTTTCTCTTGCACACTTGCCATGATGACTTTTATAGGTCGAGGTATGTGTGTATTTTTTTTCCGAATTGCATAAGTCTTGTTTGAAGAATCAATTTGAATTGATTCCAAGGGCATATTGTAGAATAGATATCAGTATTGGGTTCTAAAAGATGCCCCGTAAAAATAATTCAATACCCATTAAGCCTTCAGAAGGCTCTACTATGACTCATGAAGATGAAGAATTGCAACATGATCTATCAAAATTACAAGAGCAAGTGCAACAAATTTCACTCTCGCAAAGAGCAACAAAAAATGAAATGGAAGTTTTGAAGAAAGGCGTGGAAGTGAAGATGGACAATTTGAAGAAAGGCGTGGAAGCTAAGATGGATGACATGAAAGACAACATGGAAAACATGAAGAGTGATCTAAAAGCATACATGGAAGGCTTGATGACAAGCTTAAAACCGGAAATGATTCCTAATGGCGGAAATATAGGAGAAGAACCTCCCGATGAGAACAAAATAAATGTTAATTGTGATTTCATAAACTCGAATGTTGGCGGGAAGAACCACCATATTCCAAAAATGGATATGAGGAAGTTTGATGGAAAGGATCCTGTAACATGGATACTACAGATGGAGCAATATTTTGATCTCCATAACGTGCAAAACACACAAAAGGTACGCATCGCAACTTTACATTTAGAACAAAATACATTTGTATGGTATCAATGGCTTTGCTCCCGTAAAAAAATTGTCACTTGGTCAATTTTTACGGAGGAAATGATAGCACATTATGAGGATACAAAGAGCAACACCTTCTTTAGCCAATTGATAAATCTCAAACAAAAGGGTTTAGTGGGGCAGCACATTGAGGACTTCCAAAAATCGAATATAAGGGTAACTGATATTCCAGAGGAACACAGGATTGATCTCTTCATAGGTACTCTAAAGGATAACATCCAACATGAAGTTCGTGTTTTGGAACCTGATTCATCGGAGAAGGCATTCAGGTTGGCAAGAAAAGTTGAATGTAAAATTATGGCGACAAGGAAGCCTACCACTCAATTCTATAAAGAAGGAAGTGTTGCTACGCCTAGATTTCCACAACCTACAAGGTTGACACCACAACAATTGGAAGAAAAAGAGCAAAAGGGCTTTGCTACAGTTGTGATAGAAAATACACTAAAGGTCATAAGTGTGCTGAGAAGAAATTATTTTACATAGATTGTGAAGAGGAAGAAGAAAATGAACAAGAAGAGGATATACACCAGAAACCAGCCCTAGAAGAGGAAGAAATGAATCCGACCATATCGTGTAATGCACTGGCAGGAATTACCACTCCTCAAACTCTCAAGATAGAAGGACATATCAAGAAGAAAAGGGTAATAATGTTGATTGATTCAGGTAGCACCCATAATTTTATTCATTATAAAGTAGCCAAGGAATTAAATTGTTTCCTATACCCAGCACCAGAATGTCAAGTGATGGTTGCAAATGGAGGAACTATAAATTGCTCTGGAAAATGCCATAATATCAAGCTAACCATGGGGGAATATGTATTGACCAGTCCAATGCTTGCCATTCCTATGGGAGGTGCTGATGTTGTACTAGGAGTACAATGGTTACAATCTTTGGGGACGGTAGCTTTTAATTTTCAAGAACTTTTCTTGAAATTTCTTTCAGAAGGAAAGGAAGTTGAATTACGGGGTATTGCGGGGAAGCCAGGAAGGATAATAAGCTCTAATGTCATGACAAAGCTTCTAAAGAAAGAACAGCGAGGCGTGATTGCACAATTATGCTCACTAGAAGTTCCAACATCAAAATCATCTATTTCTGCAGATCTCCAACAAGTCTTGGACAATCATTCCAAGGTGTTTGAAACTCCCAAAGGACTCCCACCTATTCGTGATCATGATCATGCTATTCATTTGATTCCAGGAAGTGTTCCTCCAAACATCAGCCCTTATAGATATCCTTACTTCCAAAAGAGCGAAATTGAACGTATGATTGCAGAAATGTTAGAGGCGGGTATAATTCAACCTAGTCAAAGTTCTTTCTCTGCTCCTGTAGTATTGGTACACAAGAAGGATGGATCATGGCGAATGTGTCCTGATTATAGGGAGCTCAATAAGCTCACCATTAAAGATAAATTTCCCATTCCTGTGATTTATGAATTATTGGATGAATTACATGGAGCAATTTATTTTACCAAGTCGGATCTTCGTTCAGGATATCATCAAATTAGAATGAAGACTGAAGATATTCCAAAAACAACATTTCGAACTCATGAGGGTCATTATGAATTTTTGGTCATGCCTTCTGGCCTTACCAATGCACCTTCTACATTTCAAGGGTTGATGAATTCCATTTTCAAACCCTTCCTTAGAAAATTTGTGCTAGTATTTTTTGATGATATACTAATGTACAACAGGTCTTGGAAGGATCATGTTCAACATGTTGACAGGGTGCTCAAACTATTGCAGGAGAAACAATTATATGCAAAAACATCCAAATGTTTCTTTGGAGTACAAGAGGTGGAATATCTGGGTCATATTGTATCTCACGAGGGTGTTAAATTAGACCCTAACAAAATTAAAGCTATTAAGGAATGGAAAGTCCCCACAACCATAAAGCAGTTGCGAGGATTTCTCGGGTTAACAGGGTATTATCGCAAGTTTGTTAAGAATTATGGGAGAATAGCAACACCTCTAACAACATTATTGAAGAAAGATGCATTTTCATGGACTCCTGAAGCAACTAAGGCCTTTGAACGCCTTAAAGAGGCAATG
>JAXQQM020085867.1:0-28611 GCA_034641835.2 Pinus albicaulis
ACATAAATTGGAGGTCGCAATGCATATCTGAGGGCGAGTGGGAGCTCGGAGCTGAGACAATAGAAAGACAAATATGGAAAGAAGATAATGGCAGTGATAGAGGATTTAATGCCATTAAGAAAAGCTCAAGGCAACATACCGGACGAGCATTAAGGCGAAGAGAAGAGACAATTAAGGCGATATGAGGTGAACAACTGGAGTAGTTAAAGGTTGTAGGATAGGACCCATGCATGGCCATGTGACTAGGCCATGTGTCACGCATTGGGCCTGCCAACTCCCATCCAATTTCAAACACCCACATCCGGGGGCGTAGCTTCATTTTACACCAATTTCGTGCATTATTGAATGAGAGAATAATCATTGGTACTGGAGAGAGGGCCCGAAAAGAGGGTGAGATCATGCTAAACTCCTTTGTTTTCTAGGAGATCCACTACCTTATTAGCAGAGCGTCTGACATGCTTGAAGGAGATAGCTCGATGAGTCTTAAGCCATTGTTCAATTTGTTCAAACCTTGCAGCAAGACGCCAACTCTTGAATACCTTGGGGTGGAGGCTCCCAAGAGGAGATGATTGGTCACATTAATGAGAATTTGAGAGTCTCCGTCCACTTATAAGGGGAAAAAATTGTGCTCCTAAGCTGGTAAGAGCCCCTGCAATAGACCTTCTAGTTCTGCAGAATTCTTTGAGTCCCAGCCTATTGAACCAAAGAATATGCCAAGGGGGGTCCCTGCTGAGTCCCTGAAGATGGCACCAAAACCAGCTACACCTAGATTTCCTTTAGAGGCTCCATCAAAATTCATCTTGATTAGCCCACAAGTAGGGGGAATCCATGAGCTAGGTGAATCTAGATGATTGGAGGGGGTGCGAGAGCTCAAAGGGAAATTGGGAATGGAAAGGTGCCAATTCGCTCAGATGATACTTTATGGAGGATGATTTGGGATGTTAGAGTCCTGCCAATGATGCAATGCTAGAGTTTCTGGAAGTTTTATGCATAGATTGGTCCAGATGGTATCCAAAGAAGTGATTTTATTTTTAAAGATTCGACTGTTTCGTTCCTTCCAAACTGACTAGAGAAGGAATCCGGGAAGAAGGATTCAAAGAGTGTTGAGCAGCTTCCTGTTGAAAGGGTTAGTGGGCCAATTCCTAAGAGTACTGGCAATGTCACCTTTAATTATACTACATCTTCTGCATTTGATGTCTATATTCTCCCATATGTTGTTAGCCATCGTGCAAGTATCCATTAAATGAGAGATAGTTTCAACGTTCTCTAGGAAGTTGGGACATCTTAGAGGGCATATGAATCCCCTCTTGAGAAGATTGTCCTAGGTGAGAATCCTTTTCTTACTAAGGAGCCAAAGAAAGGTGGAGATTTTGGGCCAGATGCTTGGCCTCCAAATTTGAGTCCAGATCATGTCCTTTGGTTCCTGAGTTTTGGAAAAGAGCAAGTGATAATCTTCTTTGGTGGAGAAAGTACCATGAGGAGTATGGCCCCATCGAATTATATCCTTATTTTCTGAGCATCTGATCTTTCTTTTGCTTATCTCTTTATCAATATCCTCATATGCTTCTTCGTGCCAGTTTTCTTTCCATTGAGAAGTTGGGATCCATTTGCAGAAACCCAAGATGGGTGGGGATTTCTAGAAGTGTTTAACTTGGTTATTCACTTGATCTTGAAGATGCCATTGGCGTCTTTCAAAGAGGTCTACCAATTTGGGCATTTGCTGCCATGAATCCTCCCAGAAGCAAGTAGAGTGTCCTGATCTGACATCCAAGAAACTATGCTCTTGGATGATAGCCCTGTGTTGTTTAGCAGTGTTCCAGATGAGAGAGCTAGAGTCCACTGAAATGAGTCGAATAAGATCTACGGGTGGCTTGTTGTTAGCGTATTTGGCAGCCCATAAATAGGCCCAGGGAGTGTGAGGGTTGGAAAGCCACATCCACAAAATATGTGGTCCAATGTCTGCATTATTGTGGTGTGGATCCCTGAGCCCCAATCCTCCATCCATTTTTGGAGTGCACATAGATGACCATTTCACCAATGCCCATTTCTGATTTAACCCTGAAGTGCCCCAAAGCAAGTTGCATTGCAGATTTCTGATTTGTTTTAGTACCCACTTTGGCAATGCCAACACAGAAAAGAGGTACAAGGACATGGATTGGAGGATTACTTTGATCAGGACTAGTCTACTGGCGATGTTGAGCGATCTGTAGGTCCAGGATGAAAGACGAGCCTCATGTTTATCCAGAAGTTATTTCCAAGAGGAGTGATTAATCGTTGAATCAATGAGAGGATCTCCAAGGTATTTAGAGGGCAGAGAGGTTATGGATAAGCCAATAAGTCTGGAAATGTTGCATTGAGTTATGGATAGAGTATTGAAAAAGAAAATTTGAGATTTTTCGACATTCATGGTGGTGTCCGAGGCTTCAGAAAAGATGTCCAGCAAAGAATTGAAGGTGTTGGCTTCATGAACTGAGGGATGAACGAAAAACATGTTATCATCTACAAACTGATGGTGAGTGATGGGATGATTTTCATGGATAGAGATACCTCGAAGAGAGTGGGTAGAGGCTGCATTTTGGATGAGACGACCTAACTCTTCTACCATCAGGACAAAGAGGAAGGGTGAGAGAGGGTCCCCTTGATGAATACCTCGGGAGGGGGTGAAAAGGGGAGAGGGAGCCCCATTGATAAGAATGGAATAGAAAGTGGATGAGATGAGGTTCATGATTGAGTGAGTCTAAGTTGGGGAGAAGCCAAAGGCTAAGAGAATCTGGTTGATGTAGTCCCAACTTAGTTTATCAAAATATTTGGAGAGATCTGTCTTTAAGAGCATACTTGCTTTCTTTAGATGCTTCAGAGAATGAATGACTTCATGAGTGAGAATGATCCCATGCAGGATTTGTTGTCTTTCCACATAGCCTTTCTATTATGGGGAGATGAGCATTGGGAGAAGAGGTTTGAGCCTGTTGGCGATGACTTTGGATATTAGCTTGTAGATGACATTGCACAATGCGATTGGCTTGTACTTGTCTAGAGTGACTATGTGTTCTTCTTTGGGAATGAGGGCTAGAAAATTTGTAATGTGTAATATTCCTAATTAGCGACATCTAATTGGAATATTCTATTTGTTTAGTTTGCCTTTTATAGTTTTTAAATAAATAAAAAGCGAGTGAAGAGGGTCTAACTCACTTAAGTGAAATAAGACATCCACCTAGTAGCATAACGTTGTGACTTAAGTGGGAGTCAAGGGGGGCCTAACACCACGTAGAGGAGGGGTCCTATGTAGACTCTAGAAGGTTCTGCAAGCTTCGGCGCAGATAAGGATGAGGATGTGCAGGAGAGAGAGAGGCTACATTTGGTTTTGGAGGGAAACCAACGTTATAAAAGATGGAGGAGCCTCCTCATTTCATTCATTCTTGAATTGATGATCTGGGAGTGATACTTATGTCTTCTTGAGAACGCTAGCTATTTAGCCTATCTGCAGCATTGTTTAGTGCATTGAGTGTCTTTGGTCGGAGATCTCGCCCTTAGCCCCGAGGGACTTCGAGTGCCTGCTTGGGCAAGGCTAGTTTTTCAGTATTTTGTGAGTTGTTTCATTGTTTGGGTTTGTTGCTGAGCTGGAGCTTATAGAGACTGCGCAGTCACTCGGAGAGAGGACACAGTCCATTGTGGAGAAGCTTTGGATTGGGGTTTCTGCAGGTGATTTAGCCGGGATTTTGAGCAGAGGGTCAGCTTTTTCCCTTCAGAGGTTTCTGGCGGAGTTTTTGGCAGTATTTCAGATGTTTCTATCTAGCCACTGTGAAGTGCCTTGGAGGCCAACGTAATTCACTGGGGAGGTAGTTTCTGGTGATTTATAGGGTTGGCCATTCTTGGAATGGTTTTTGGATCTTGTCTGGGTTGTTGAGGAGAGGACGTTTGCCGATTTTCAGGTCATTACAGCAAGGGGATCAGCCCCTAATCTTCATTCCATTCCAGTAGTAGCAGCTACACAGCAGTTTCCAGTAGCTAGGACATAGTTCCTAGAGTAGCCATTTCCGATATTATCTGAGAGTTTTCTCACTTGCCTTGCACAATATTAGCCTATTGTACTCCATTACATTTCTCAGATTAATAAAATGGCTTAGCATTTCTTCTATATGTTTTCTGGATGAGTTGTCATAGTTGCCGTATTCTCTTTCTATTATATGTCTACTGCATTATTATTGTTTTTGAGCGCTCTAGTTCTATACCACTTTGTGTGTCTATATTTAACTCCTAGACACAGTGTGGAAAGGTCCAGGGAGCCTCTAGATCTCGTCCTATTTAGAGGCGACATATCCGGTAAATTCCCTCCTAGTCCATCTCTGGTTGGAGTTTTGTCGTGTTATAGAGATATCCTCGAAACGGGATATTACACATTGAGAGATGGGAGAATCCAATGCATACTTCTAGATTCCTCTACCAAGTCCCAGACCTCCAATTTGACATATTCCTAGAAGTAATGGAAAAAATTTGAGGTGAAACTGTCAAGACCAGGAGCCTTACCATATTTGAGTTAAGCCATTTCCTATTCCACTTATTGGAGGGAGACAGGTTTGAGTAACATTTGATTGTGTTACTAAGTTATGAGCTTAGGGATGTGCTAAGTAATCTTGTTGATTGGTTGTTGCCTACATCCAAGAGGCTCCTGAAGGATATGCTTGAAGTGATTGAGTTATTTTTCTATATCCTCGTGTTCATCTAGCTGATCCCCTTAACTATTGTTGAGAATGGAAATGCGGTTATGCATTCATCGCTGAATGGTGGAGCGATGGAAGAATCTAGTATTCTTCTCCCGTTATTTGAGCCAACGAATCCTTCAATTCTGTTCTCATATAATTTTCTCTTGCATTCTTCTTTCATCCAGTTTAGTAAGGAGGATATTTTCTTGGGAAGCTAGAGAATTTGATCTACCCTCTTTAATAATGCGCAAATATAGCTGAGAGATTTACTGCTCCAGTTCCTTCTAATGCTGGAAGATGTTCCCAAAGGTGGAATTATTCCATTTCTTGAGTGAATATTTGAGATTGTTGAGTTTTTGTTGAAATTGAAACATTTTGGAGCTAGAAGGTGGTGTGAAACTGCTCCAAGAAGTGGTATCGAAATATTTGAAATCCAGGTGAGAAAACTAAAAGGGTTCAAATTGGAATGGTCGATTGTTAGTTGCTCCTCAATGTGACCACTGCAAGAGGATGGGCCAGTTACCAGAACCAGCCGATGGAAGTATGGAGGAGGGGATGTAACCTCCTGGATGAATCTCATTGTCTGAGATGAGGAAGCGGTCCAATATTAAGGCTATCTGTTTGTAACCGAATCTTTTGGTGTTCCAAGTGTGCATCCCATCGGATAAGGGAAGATTAATCAACTAGTTTCTTTGAATGAAATCTTTGAAGCTAAGACTATCCATCTCAAGCTTGGATCGGCCTCCTTCTTTTTCCTTGAGCTTAGTGATCATGTTGAAGTCACCTCCAACGATCCAACAAGGATGGCGTCTGGAAGAGTTAAGGATGTCCAAGGTGTTGAGCAGGGCTACTATATGAAGAGGGTCTTGAGGGAAGTACACATTAGTGAGGTGACCATGGATGTTGGAGCCTATCAGGTGAAAGGAAGCTTGAATGAAATTATGAGATGCGTGAATGTCTGATAGGGATATGGTCCAAGGATCCCAAGCTATGGCTAAGCCACTTGAGGCGCTAGAGGCATCCACAGCCATGGTACTGCATCCATACCATAAGTTACTTGGTGATGATGGAGTTGAGGGTAGTACTGGTACATTTAGTTTCATGTATAAATAATACAGATGGCATTTCTTGCTTTATCATGTTCTTGATCATTCAATGCATGTGGGGGCTATTGAGCCCTCGAATGTTCCATGAGGTGAGCTTCATTGAGAACTATGGGAGATCGGCCAAAAGAACTTGGTCAGCTTGGGATTTCACCTAGATTCGACAAGCATTTCTCCTACAATGACTGCTCTTTGTAGATCTATTATTTTCCCTCTTTTCTTTGATTCTTTGATTATCTTTTTTCTGTCCCAAGGGTTTCCTGCTTGAAAACCAAAAGAGTGGAGTTTTTGTGCCCTAAAGATTACTAATTCTAGGCTTTCAATCTGTTGGGCGGGTATCTTGTCATATTCCTTATGTTTGCATGGCATCTCCAAAGCCAAGATGTCCAAATCTCCTAGATCGATACTCTTAGGTTCTTCATCCATATGAGTAGGCTCATTCACTTCTACCGTGGATTCTTCTTTCTGAGGAGCCATCTAAGAGTTGTCATCGATCTGCATTTGATTGGGATTCAAAAGGATAAGGGCCTTGTCTTTACTAGGCTGAGGGGTGGATCCCTGTGGGTCAGAGTGAGTGACAGGGGGGGTGGGGATAATCAGAGGGGTGATAGAGGGGTGGGGAATGGAAGATTTGGGCGTTTCAGATGAGAGGTGTGAGGATTCTCCTTCTAAGATCAGTTAATTAGAAAGGTTATAAAAGCTGTTACTGGTGGGAGGGATGGGGGAGACTTTGGGGATGGCATTATATTTCTTTCAGTGCTTTTTGCGGCTAGGGACTTTGGTGAAGCCCTCATCATCAATGTTTTTCAGGGCCAGGGGTAGGTTTAGGAGGTTGGTTTAAGGGGAAATCCCTGAATAGATGGCCATGTTCATGGCATTTTCAGCATCAAAAAGGGACATTGTCATAATCTATGGTTTGAACCCATTCAAAATCATCATGAAAGAGACTTACCAAATCTGTTAGGGCTTTAACTAGATGCATGTATACACAGATACTTGCATAAGACGTGTAACTTCTAAGTTTGGTTTCTTTAGTTATCTTGATGAACTCTCCCAGTCCATTTCCAATGACTTTTAAGGATTCCTCATCCCAGTATTCTAACGGTAATGAATACGTTTTGATCCATACAGGTGCCTAGTTAAAGTACTCCTTGTTTGGGTTGAACCTTTCAACCCAATCTCTCAGATACCGGCCTGTTGAGTTGAAAAAGTAAGGACCACCATCCAAGATATGATTTATGTGCTCGATGTAGTTGAGGATGGCGTTGAAGAAACCCTTTGGTCCAAGATGAAGAGTGACATGTCCCTTTGGTTTCCATTTCGAAACGATCCAGCCCTGGAGAGCCTTCTAAGTAGGCCAGAACCCTATAAATTTGCCAATGGGGCATGGTCTTTCATGTACTGAATCTTTGCATTGATGCGATGTCTTGGAAAGTCAATTTTCAGGCGGTTGGCTGCTATCGGAATACATGTGGCAGAGGAGGCTTTCTTCAGCTCTGTAGAAGCATTGTGATTCTCCGGTTTGTCATTATGCTTAGAGTTTCGGTCTACCTGCGGCTCTGCGGAGTCAAAGGATGGGATCTGTGCATTCGAAGCCGTATTGGCAGTGTCAGAAGGGGAATTTTCAGGAGGGGGAGGGATGCTCGCCCCTTCCATTGGGATTGCCATTAGCGAAGTGTAGAGTTAGGCTGTGAAGGATAGCTACGAGGGTCGTGTGGTATAGCCGTGAGAGCAGAGATATTTACAAACATATTATTAATGGTTATAATTATTATAAATTTACTACTAATTATATTATTAATTATTATTAGTTAATATATATCAAAAAAATATTATTATTATTATTATTATTAAATCACATTATTTTAATTTAGAAATTACTAATTGTATAATTACAATTATAAAATAGAATTAGTTAAAATTATAAATCGACATGGTTTAAATTATCTCGTTTTTATTCCTTTTAAACCCATTTTATTTATATCCTTTTGGAAATTATTATTTTATTTTTAGTAAATTTAATATCAGTGCCTATCAAAATTTGGAAATTAAATACATTTATAAAACTCAAATATAAATAAACAAGTTAATTTATTCAATTATCATTATACATGCCCATTATAAAGTTTTATTTTATATTGATAAGGAAACAAATATACCGGCAAAATACACAAACAAGACTCAAATAGATCACCTCTACAATATTAAAAAAAAAAAAAAACAAAAACATTTTATGATATATAAATTGAAGATCCCTTTCAAATGTCTTGATTTAACACATATATGGAAAAATGGTGAATATCTAAGAGCATATAAATTAAAAATGGTGAATATATAAGAGCATATAAATTAAAAGTTCCTTTGAAATATCTTAATTCGATACCATTTTTGAAAATTTATATATATTTTTAAATATTTAATTTTAAAAATTTTAAAATATTACATTATTCTATATTAACAAAAGGGTTATAAGAAAAAATTTTAAAAGCAATTTATCTCTATAAAATTAGAGTTACATTATTATTTTCAACTGTATTTTAATAACCCTATTTGGACCAAGGTTAGATGCTATAAAATAAAAAGAAGTGCGAGTACTTCGTGAGACTCAAGTCCATTAATTTTCTTGTAAACACAAATAACCGCATTTTAATTTAAAAATAAAATTTTAAACTATTTGCCATTGGTTAAACATTTGTCTAAATAAATTAACAATCAAAATAAAGCCCTCAAGATATCTAGTACGGTAAAAATCTAGCCGTTATATCAAAATCGTTTCCAATTACAACTTCTTTTTCTATCTGAATACAATCATAAATCAAGAACGCCTTTCTTTTGCGTTTTTTTAACCAGCATTTTTCAATCTTTCATAGTACCTTTCGAAATTTCTGGCTGATATTCAACTGATGATAATATAAATTAAGAAATGAATACCTAAAAACAATACTCAGAAGGCATATCCAGCGTTCACAAAAATAAGAAAGATGCCGTTGGTAATACTAACGCTACTATCATTTCTGCAGAAGGATTAATTTATTTGCAGGTTCCACCAAGTAACGAATTTCCGGAGAACTTCAACATCGAACGATATAACTTGCTGCCCGCCTATGGCTTCGCTGATGGCCAATCCATCTTTTGCGATTCTGTAATGAACACAATCAACCATTTCGTAGTCCTTTACACAAATGGGGCCGCCAAATTTTCCATCGCCATCTTCATCTTCGTTATGGGTCACACTGAGACGTTCAAACAGATGAACCAGCTCCTTCAGTACGTCCAAACCTCGTCCAAGAATGCGAGAAGCTAATTTGCTTTCTTCCATGAGTATATGCGTAATAAGCCGTACACCCTTTTCAAGGGCTTCAGAATTACGCTGCGCCTGCACCTGAGCTTCGACAAGTTCTCCCTCTTGAAGCCCACTCATCTCCTTCGATCGCTGATCAATTTCTCTAGAAATGCAAATGATTACGGTATTGTACAGTGCTCTACAGTACATAGCTTTGAAATATAGAAGTGAAACCCTTGCTCTTGTCAGAATAGCTATCCCGTGATTCAAGTCCTCGCTGCTGATATCCATTGCATTCTCTTGACAAAGTATGTGGAAGGCACAAAGATATGCCACCAGAGCGTCCCGGCTAGGGTTTGCATCCAGGGGGAAGCTATCCGCGGGGAACTCGTAAAGTAATTTAGAAAATACTCGCAAAATAGAGGAGTGGATATTCGTATAGCCTTCATTATTCTTATAGACATGACCAACAATGCTTATTAAACTTGAAATCACCTTGGAATTTTCTCTGGAATTTTCCCTGCGTGATCTCACTCCATTTTTTATGACGTCGATGCCCCTCACTATTTCCCCACCCACATTCAGAGCTGCTTCTGTGGCTTCCTTTTCTCTTAATATTTTTACAATGAGGTTCTTGAAATATCTGAAGCCATGTACGGACATGAAGGTTTTTATGTTGTGAGAATCAAATTCACAAAACAAGCGAACTGTATTCACCTTCTTCCATATTTTCACCCATTGCTTCTCTGGTATCCGCTTCGCTGTAACAGATTTACGCAACCTCCTTAAACATCGATTCATCTTTCCTTCTTCCAGAATTTTTGAATAGTTGGCAATTACAGTATTCGAAGGCAGCCCATTAAGTTTAATGTAATGGTTCATTTCTTTTCTCAATTCTGTTTGGGGAATGGCGCTTTTAATGTCAACCCACTGTCGACTAAGAGGATACTGTTCAGTTTCCCAAACGGTCTGTAGCGTGTTTCTGTCGTAGAGAAGCTGGGTGGGATCTTGCTACAGCGGTAACCGCACAGGGTCATAAGCGAATTCTCCACTAATGATGTCCATAAACTTCTCAAGTACCGCTTCCATCTCCATTTCTTTTCTCTTTTTCGTGGCCACCGCTGGACTCGTAGCCATGCGTATATAATTCAATATAAAATAGTTTTAACAGTCCTCGATATGAATTACAGTGGCTTGCAGCTTTGAATTGGCGATTTCAGAAATAATATATTCCACGGATGGAACGAGTTCCTGACGCTCAAGCTTCTTTATTGGGGAGGAATATATTTATACCTTTATAATCAACAAATTCGAATATTTTATTAAAATTGCGGTGGACGTGTCACCCATAATTAGAAAAAAAACGCTCTAGTTGGACCGCTTGCCACTTACATTGAGTATAACCCATAGATGTAGTATCTGTAACTAGAGTGGCTTCAGAAACCGTCGCTGCATAATAATCGAGGTTGTCGTTAACTAATATCTATAGAAATGATGAATGCACGGTGGCTGGAACCAAGTTTGTTTTACACAAATTTAACAGCCTTGGTTATAGACTAGGAAAATAATAGATAGTGAAAGCTTATCCTTAGATATATTAAAAGAAGAGGAGAAGGGCACTTGGTTAATAGACTAGGAAAATAATACATAGTGAAAGCTTACCCTTAGATATTTGTAAAGAGGAGTAGAAGGGCACTTGGTTCATAAAAGAAAAGAACGTTGTCTTCAAGTATGGTTGAACAAATCTTGTCTATGCTAGATAGACTCGAGAAAATAGATTGTATTTCGGTAAGTTCGATGGACTTGGAAGGATTTACGAAAGACTAGTATACTTATACTTGAGATGAGTTAGACGATTGAATCGGTGGAGTTAGGGATGATTTGGAAGCATAGAAAGATGATTTGGGTAGAATTTGCTTCGTGTAATAGTAAGTCCAGGGTATTGAACCATTTCAAAATGAAGGGGCTTGCGAGTGTAGGGAAAACTTCATAGAGAAAGAAGATGCCTCAAAAGTGTTAAGGCATAAGTAGAAGAGAACATTCTTCATCAGGGTAAATAAGTTTTGTGGTTGTGCTATGTTTAGTATTGAAAAATGTACAAAGTCAAAAGAAGAATAAGATAGCATGTGTACGAGGTAGGTTTATAATTGTTTCAAGGCACAACAAGAAAAAATTTCTTTTAGCGCCATAAGTTACTACCACTTATATGTTATGTGGTGCTAATGTGGTGTAAATGTTTATGTATCATATTAGAAATGAAGTATATCACTATATTTGATGGATAAGTTAGCACTATTCTTACTATGTGGTGTTAAAGTGGAGTAAATTTATATTTAAGGAAGTAGTGTATGTTATATCCGCAAGTTCTATAAAGTAAGGTAGCTAACTTTGTGTTCGCCATGTTGACATGTACAAGTGGATTTATTTATGTGAATTGCCACCATAAACATAAAAAATTTACAAATATTTATATTATGAATATATAATTAGAATGAAACTCACAAATATTTATTTTATAATATTTATTTGTTTGTCATTTTTACATGTAGCACTAAAATTTATTTATGTAAGTTTGCACTATAAATACAACAAAGTGAAAGTAATTGTTTTACAAATGTTTTATTTCAATTATTTACTTTTTATATTATTGTCATGAGAAAATAAATACACAAAACCATAATACATAATTGTTTATTTTATCAATAAGCCAATTGAGGTAACTATTTTTTATATTATTGTCATTTAAAAATAAAATAATGGTGAATTGATGGAGTTGGGTTACCCTTTTTTGGAAGAACTTGTGTTCCAAAGGTTGAAAATGTAACTTTGTGAGGGTAATTTTTAAGCCCTCCATCAAGATTTTACATAGCTTGATAGAGCTATAATATGTACTTGTGCCATTAAATTTTGCTTCAACTTAATGATAGTGTTTTATGGGCTCATGGTATTGAGAAACCAATAGTATTGCACATGGAATAGTATGGTTTGCATTTTTATATTAAACTGAGTATATTTTTTATTATTTCATTACATATATGTATGTATGTAATTTTAGAATTTGCTATTGTTATTAATTTTATACATTTTATAGTGGTTTTCTTTGTAATCTTGGTAGGACTCCCTTTTCATTCATTTATAAATAAAAAACAACCAGATATACTATTTTGGTGGCCTCAACCCAGCCTGAGCGGGAAACCGAGTCTGTTGGCCACCTGATGGCATGGTATGCCATCCAAAAAATTAAGGTTTTGAGTCTGTCATACCAAGAAAACAAAGAATAGATACTCACACATATACAACTTTTCACAGATTGACTAACATATTTACTAGACACTTGAAATTTAAATGCTAGGTGCATATAACTACTAAGAAAAAAGATAAATTAAAACAACCATGAACTACTCAGCATCAAATGGAACCGAGGCTGACTCCACTGGTGCCGGATCCTGAACCGAGGTGCTAGCCTGCTCAAAAGGCTTGGAAATACATGGGAGGTGGTACTCAATACGCTCGAGACACCCATCCTATTTCCTCAACTGGAACTTGCTCTTATCGAACTAGCTCTTGTAGTCTAGAAAGTCTTGGGCTAATGTCACCAGGCTCATAGAGATCTACTCCAAGGATTTGCCAAGTGTGCTCTTCATAAAATAATAAAGATGCAATGTCTTCTTGAATTGTGTTAGTATGCCTTTTGTTTGTACTGGATCTGGTATTACAACTCATCCATCTCTGTCTCTGCGTGTCTATTTATGTCAGCTTCCCATTTTTCAATGAGCTTTTGAATTTCCTACGTTGTGTTTTCATGGTATGTGTTCATTGCCTCTTGGATCACATCATTTGCAGGCCTTCGTCCTCTTGGCTTGCTTGCGGGTGAGTTGGGTTGGTCTTCTACCACCTTCCCTTTATTGTTTCGACCTCAACCTCAAACTGCAGGGCTATTGGAGTGGCCACAAGCTATAGGAATCTTAGAGTGTTCCATACCATATTCTTTAACCAGGTTTTCCAAGTAGGTGACCTATCCACACAATCAAATGGAGGCATAATTCCATATAATGAAAATGATCAAAGGTCCATGCATCCTAGTTATCAGAACAAAGATGACCTAGGGGCCTCTTCCCAAGACTGCTCCCCTTCCCGCCCTTCTGCGGACCCCTCACCCTCATACCCTGCTTAATTTCTACCAGCCCTTGTCCTTGATGGTCACTCACACCCCAAAAATAATCTCCATAACCCAAAGAGCTCCCACCTTCCTTTAATATACCAACCTCCCTTTTGGTGGCCCCTCTCTTGTCATACATACCACCCTCTAAATCAACAAAGGAGGTGTCGATGCCCATTTCTCGGGCCTCGGTGGAATTCTCTCTCCCATTCGCATGTGCACCAAGCCCAAGTATCTCAAAGTGGTGCAAAATTTCAAAGCCTCTAAACTAAACACAACCCAAGACTACTCCTTAACTCTATACCCTGGCAGGATTTCCCTACGCCTCACCATTCCTTCTTGTTGGCATCCCTTACCCGACAGACTCACACTTGGGTGCACGCTGAGGCCATGCCCAATTCCTACGTTGACACAAAGTCATAGACCCAAAATAACTCAAACCTTTCCCCAGCCAGAGTTGGAATGGTTCCACTCTCCCATACCTAGCAAAAGACTATACCAATCCTGCTTAATCCCCTTAGGCTCCAATAGAGACCAACACAACTCATAAAACATAAACATGGCATGAACAATGGAGAGGTAACCAAGAATAGACATGATTTTTTCTATGGTGGAAGTGTGATGGAGGTTTTTTATCTCACTGTCTCACCTGCACCAACATCTGCCATCATAAAAAAACCCCCACACCTTCCTCCACCTTTTTTTAAGCTCTATGCGAGGGCCTTTGTCTCACCACCTCACCTTGTGTTGCATGTAAAAGTACATCTTGTCGGCCTTGCCACTCATGTGGAAGGTGGTGGGCTTCAATATGAAGGCCACTACCATTAATACTAATGGGAGGCTTGATCTTCTTCGTCACACACGGATAGAGGAGCTAAGTGTGGGAACTATGGGTGAGATATTCCCTCTGACCTATCCTGCTTTATGATGTTCTGCAGCTTGATCCATGGTTCTTCCATGAGATTAAGAGGTTTGTTTAATTGAAGAGGTTCATTTGGGTGAGTGCAACCAAAATTTTCTAGGAGGTTATCTACTCTATTTCATTCCCTCGGTACATGGGTGATAATGATATAATCAAATTTCTTGATTGTATACTAAAATCCCTGCAAATGCCGAGTAGTATGCCAACTCTCACTGAGTTTGTCTCACTTTGTTTCTTGATTAAAAATTTTTAGAGTGTTCATAACCAACTGAGAATCTCCTTTGATTACCATCTTTCTGTATCCTAGCCTCATGGACAAGAGGAGACCTTGGTGCACTCCTATGAATTATGCTTCATTGTTGTTGGAAAATCCACAAGATTCAGCATATATGAATGTTTTTGTGCCTTGATGATCTCAAAAAATCCCTCCAGATTCTTCTTGGCCCGAATTGTCTTTTGAGGACCCATCAAAGTTGAGTTTGATGAATCCTTATTGAGGAGGTTTTAAGATCCTGATGGTGTCCCCTCTGTCGAGGATAACTTTCCAAGAAGCTGGATAGACCATGCGACGCACTATGTGGAGGCCCTAGAGAATTATTTTTTCCTGAGGAGCCACTTTCCAATCATCTGGAATCCATTTCTCTGAGAGGATGGCTTATATTATGTTGTTTTTAATTGCTTCCCACACTATCTCTTGGCCCAATATGGTGTTTTTCAATACCCGTCGGTTCCTTTCCTTCCACGCTGCCCATAGAGTGAACCTTGGGACAAGGGCCCATTCTTAGTTAGGGACCAGGCTAGAGTATAAGTCTTGTCTACAGAATAGGATGGTCTCCTTTATGTTGCCCAAGTCATGATATATCCTGACAAACAACGCTTCCACTTGTCTCCATTTTCTCTCCACATACTGAAAGGAGTTGAGGAGGTGTTCTAGTGTTTCCCCCTTATTTCCACATAGGACACAAATTGAGGGCCTTTAAGCCCCTTTGTTCAGTTGGTCCTAGGTCAATATTATGCCTCTACACACCAACGAGATGAAGTAGGTCACCTTCGGCCACCACTTCCCTCCAGAATTTTTCCTCCAGATTTGATGTTGATTCTTATGTCCCCATCTTGTTTTTATCCTGTAAGCTTCCTTGATTTTAAATGATCCTTTTGTAGCATAGCCCCATGTCAAGATTTCTGACCCTTCCTAGAAGGTGATTCTTCTTGAGTCTAGCTCCTTCTTTAAATGGATCCATTGATCTGAATTTGGTGCATTTGGCCAATCTATCCTATCGTTCCAAATTCTACATCCACCATTAATGGTCTCTTCCCTCTAATATTCATTTACCATTTTATAATTGTTGTTCATAACATAAGTGAAACATTCACTCAGCTCCTATCTAGGGAATAAATTTTCCCTTTGTTTCTAAGATTCATTCTAAAATTTGGTTGTTTTTCCATTCCTTATTTCCAAAAATAAATGTTGCAAAATAAGGACTCTGTTTTGGTCTGCTAGGTTCTAGATGGTATATCCTTTAGGGGGGTCCCAATAGCTTAGAATATCCTATGTATGGTTGGGCATGTCATATTTCCTTGTCCATATCTACTTCCATTGTCCTGTTCCTGCCTATGGCCATCTCCACCATAATTTCTCCCCCAATACCTGGTTGAGAATAAAAATTAATCTTAGGCCCTATCCCCCTTCCATCTGAGGTTTGATGAGGTTCGAATATGCTACGAAGGACTATTTTTTTCAACTGTTGGGCCCCTCCCCAAAGTAATTTCTTGAATATTTACTCCATTTTGTTGCAGATTATTTTGGGCATGGCCATTCTAGACAATTGGTAAATGGGGATGGCTTGCAGGACGACATTAAGAAGGATGGTGTGGGCAGCCATATTGAGGGCTCTAAAAGTAAAATTGGTGAGATTGATTTGAATTTTTTGGATCATATGAGTAAAACAAGAAGTTTTCAGAGAGCTTTCAGCAATGAACATGCCCGGGTATTTATTGGGAAGAGAACTAATACCAAACCTCGGCACTCTCGCCAGAAAGGTTTGGATATTTCTAGTAGTGTTAAAGAATAAGATGCAGGATTTCTCATTATTAATAGGGGTGCCATATGCATCCATAAAAAAATGAATTATATCTTTAATGTTTATGGCTTCCTTCAGCGAGACATGAAAAAAGAGAATAATTTCACCAACAAATTGTTGGCGGGTAAGAGGGAGGTCATTTCCCCAGAGCCTAAGACCACATATATTCAAATTACGAGCTTCCTTCTTTAGGATTCTGCCAAGGCCTTTAGCAACAAGAATAAATAAGAATGGGGATACAGGATCTCCTTGTCTTAGCCCCTAATTAGGGTTAAAATATATGGTGGGGGAACCATTTAGGAGAATGGAATAGATAGGGGAGGAAACCATAGCATGGATTCATCAAATCCATGTCTAATCAAACCCATAAGATTGAATGAATTTGGTGAGGAAGGTCCAACTTATGTAGTCATAGGATTTTTTTAAATCCATTTTTATCATCATCCCTAGGATTTTCAGATGCTTCAAGGAGTGGATTTCTTCCTCAGAGGTAATAACACCATCTAGGATTTGTCAGCCCTCTAAAAAACCAGTTTGTTCTGATGATATGAGGGAAGGAAAAAAAGGTTTAAGGTGCTTAACCATAATAGTTGAAATGATTTTTCATATGAAATTTCATAAATAAATCAAGTGGAATCCTTGGGGATTCTTTGATTTAGCATTTAGGAATCAACATTATAAAAGTATTGCATTAAGACTCAGAGATGTCTTTTGGTGCCTCTTGATGCCTCCACCACTTCCAAAACGTCTTGTCCTATTAATTTCCATGTAGCTTGGAATAATTCCATGGTGAAACCATCAAGCCCTGAGGCTTTGTTTTTTTCCATACCTTTTACCACCTCCTCCACTTGCTCCATTATGACCACCCGCATAAGGCTACAGTTCTAATCTAAGGTAATGAGGTGCATAATGCTTTAGGTGATTCTATTAATTTCCTCAGAGCGATCATGTTCTGGTTTAGAGAACCAGGTTTGAAAGTGATGTACCCGTTCTTCCATTTCCTCATGTTGGACTATTTTGTATCCAACCTCATTTTTTAGTGAGAATATCCTGTTATGCTATCTCTGTTAGACCGTTACTTTATGGAAGAGGCATGTGTTCTTCTATCCTTCCCTAAACCATTTGACTCTATATTTCTCCTTCTAGAGTATCTCCTCTTGTCTTCTACATTATTCTAGTTGCATTATGAGTCGCCCCTTTTCTTCTACTAGAATTTTTTTATCTTCCATCTGTGATAATCTGTTGTTGGACAGTCTCATCTTCTTATTTAACTCCTCCCAGTCTTTGAAGATGCTGCCAAAATCCTCTTTGTTCCACTTCTTGATCCTTTGTTTGATCTCTTTTAGCTTGAGTTGGAATTTATGCATAAGACTTATTCCCACCACTTGATTTTTCTTCCACCATTCTTCGAGTTGCCCCAGTAGCTTAGGGTCTTAGAGAAAAAATGCTTCAAATCTCAAGGGCTTATTTTTTAGTCCTATTTTGAGGTCGATTTATAATATTACCGACCAGTTTTCCAAGATGATTCTAGGGAGAATGGAGGTTTCCATGCATATGTCTCGAGTGATGACCTATTTTGAGACCAAGAACCCATTCAATTTGGATGCAATCTAATTTTTACCTCCTCTCCTATTATTCTAGGTGAAGGTTTCATTGTTAGTTCTTAGGTCCATGAGTTTGAGCTCTAATATTGGTTCCATCAAAATATCCAGATTTGGGTCCTGTCAGTGAATTCCTCCTTTCTTCTCTTCGAGTTAGCTGGCAGTGTTGATTATAAATGAAAGCGCTAACTATTTATAGTGGTATCTTACTTAGCTAGGTTCTAACATCTAGGTTTATTGTCATCGAAGTTAATTCCATGGAAGACACCTATTTGGATGAGAGGTGACACATACATTTACGATGAGGAATGGTTTAGGTGTTATGAAACATGTTCATGTTGCATTAAAATTAAAATTTCCCTCATTTATATCTCCAGTAAAAAACTATTCTCTAAAATATCTTTTGTTATTTAAATAAATACAAAACATGTGCATGATTTAAAGAAATATAAAACATACGCACAAATTGTGGAACTCTAAATATACCCCCCTCTACCACTAAGTCCTCAAATGACCCTTGGGTCACCTTCCCCAAATCCCCTCCACTTCTAGATTCCTCTATCACGCACCTAGTTTCCTCATGAAATGGGGACATAATTTTCGAGCTTTGCTACCATGCTATGAAATTTACTAGTCTCCTTGTTGTCCTGTGCAAAGGTTGGAAGATCCATATAAATTTTCGCAAGCGTAACTAAGATTTCTTCCATATTCATGCACCACATCATCATCCTTCCATATTACCAGGTTTTCATCCTACACTTTCATGACCCTTCACTCAACCATCATTCCTTCCTTCACTAAAATATATTATGTGCTACTGCATTACCCAACGTGCTAGTGCATTACCCAACCACCATAACACTAAATAGTATTGTGAGATCTTAAAATTCAATGAACATCGCCTTGATAGAGCCATAATTCCTCCCCACAATACCATTTTTATCCTCGGTTTATATTCCTTTTATTAGCCAAAATTTTTAGCCTATACTATGAAATCATGACTCGATGACTAGTACCTTAACCTATTGATTTCCATCGTCAAAAATTCTCCGCGACCCTCCTATCAGTTGGGGGAAAGAGGTCCCTTAACAACCCTCCCTAATGGGGCTTTTCCAGTAGTTAGTTTCTTATTAAATCAAACATCTCCTTTCCCTAATGTTGAGTACGTTATTTATTATGAAACAAATTTAAATTAAAAAAAAAAATTAGGAAAAGGTGTCGTGAAGCTACTGGAGAGATTTGGTATGGTGGAATGTAAGTTTCTGTTGACACTTATGGAACTCACCTTTAAGAATTTGTGTGGAAATGGTATTGAGCCAGAGCTGGGAAATCCCACCGAGTATCAACAACTCATGGGGGACCCGATTTTCTTAGTGAACTCCCATCCAGACGTATATTTTGTACTGAACAATTTGAGTCAACATATGGTTGAGCCTCATCAAATTCATTGGATTGGTGCCAAGAATTTATTGAGATATCTTTGAGGCATATATCCCATCGGATATCACAAAGTACATTTGATTTTCTTGTGCATTTATATGATAATTATTATTATACTTGTCACGTGACAGGTATAATGCAACAATTTTCATTGTAATTTGACATTAATTTGTTTGTTGGTGAAATTTTTTTATAGTTTTTCTATAGCTAAATTTTAATAGTTTTTATTATTTATTTATTGCAAATTTTTAGATCTATTTTTCTTGAATACTTTTGGATGGTAATTTCAACTTCTTATTGTTGATGGATGTCCTGCGTTGCAAAACTCCAAATATGGCTTGATTAAATTGGACACATGAATTTGGTCAGTGGGTTGTACTGCTAATTTGTAGGGTAATTTAATACATATTCATGATCTGGTATAGGTATGTGGTGGTGACTACAACATTTCAATTTTATTTCTATTTGTACTCTCTGGTACGTAATGTTGTTAAATTTGTTAAACATTAATATAGCCTCGTACAAGTGAATGTGTGGTGCGACTGAGAAATTCTTCATGTTTTGAAAGGCCATTGGACATATTTATGAGGTTTCCCAACATAATAAATGTTGCACAACATAATAAATTCATGTACATTGACCTAAGGCTAAATCAATAAATTTTGACACAACCCATACTAGTTGAGATTCATGAGGTTACAAACCATCGAATTTTCATTGAGATCGATTTCGCGTCTCTAAAATAAGCCCCTTTTTCACCCGGACTGTAATACTTCCTTAGAGATGCTTCTTTCCATTGATGGAATGGAAATCACGCTGGCCACTCACCAAGAAACATGCACACTCATGCGAAGTGAAGAGAATGGATTTAATTTATGGGTAGATGACTATTTTCCGGCGATATGAAAAGCTCTTGTAAGAATTTCATGAAATATTATTGCTATCTATGAATCCACTGTGTATCTTACCCTATTCACATATCACATTAAAATTCATAATTGTTGGAAAAAATGGTTGATTCATTCCTTCAATGAGTCCTTGGAGAGTTTGGGAAACAATTTAATAGCCATATAACTGAAGAAACTTTTTGAAACCTCGTCCGTCAAGACCACATTTGATGGGTTTATAACTTTATTATATACAATATATAGAAGTTGACTCCACATTGAGTGAGGTATAGTAACTATAGAAATACCTGATAATATTTGATATTTTTTGAAGTTCCCTTAAAAGCTTGGCATTAGTCAATTAAGGGACCGAAGAAATTGTGAACCTGCAAGTTGTGAGAAATGTTGCCAGACATAGAGATCTAGTGATAATTATACTTATATAAAATTTAATGAGTCTATATGTAGTGAAGTTTATCCCATTAATTAATTTTTACAGGTATAATTTTTGGGTTAGGAGTGAGGCTAGGCATGGTGTGGTAAACCCATGATACATGGGAAATTGGGATGATTAACTTGGGAATTCTTAAGCTCATGTTTTTTTAATGAACTCTTGAGATTATGTTATGAAATGCATAAAATAGTCCAGTAAGGCCCTACCCCTCTGATATGGGTCGAGTTATGGGAGACCTTCGAGTTGGAGCGAGGGCTCTCCTGTCTAATATGGGCCAAGTTGTGGTAGGCTTCTGGGCTAAAAAGAAACACAATGTGTTGTTTGAAATGGCCTTCAGGCTCAATTTTGTGCAAGACCCTAAGATATACGACGCAACCTTTATTGCTATGTCAACTTATTATCTATTATGTGATAAGAATTGAATCATATCTTTGAGTGATTCACTCTCTCCAGTGAAGACACCAACCATATATCTATGAGTTATCATTACCATTGAACAATAAATTTCAACCTTTACCACTAGAAGACGAACATTCTGCTGAGATAAAGTGAGAAATCAAAATTCACTATTTGATTGGATAATGAACATTAAGAGTGATACAGTGTATTTGTATTGTGAGATTATCAACATTATGGAGTGATACATCACTCAAGCCTCTAAAGATGATCACACAATAATTGTGTGTTTTACATGAAATAAAATGGAAAATTGTGAGAAAATATTTCAGTAAAAATCACATCAAAATAATTTTGGTCGACAGGTTTCAAACTAGCCAGTGTGGTTCATCTTGTCCTAATGATGAACCACACTGGCTGGTTCGAAACGCGTCGACCGAAATTATTTTGATGTGATTTTTACTGAAAGATTTTCTTACAATTTATGGATCACAGAAGCCAAATTCCTAAAAATGGAGAATTCTTCACTTCATTACCTCAACATTAATAGTTATATAAAAATATAGCTTCTTTTCCTAGAATCAGTAGAGCATATACAAGAATGAGAGGTGACATATTGAGAAATAACTTCTCGGCGGGGTCGACAGGTAATACCTCGAAAGGTCAACAGAGTCTGGGTTAGTAGAAAAGGCATGTCATAACCTAGAAGATAAGGTCCGTGAGAAACCATGGCTTTGAATGGAGGAGAAATAAAACATAAAGCTGAAAGTACCAGGTAGCCGCTAGGAAATACTTGAAGAATCTGACACCAGCCACTGAACGTTGTAGGGATATTAAGAAAACCCTATAAATGAATTACAAAATTAAATCAGTTAACTTGTTGAGGACGTCTGCAACAAAAAAAGAACTATTAAAGAAATAATATGAAAACCTCACCCACAACATCAATCCATTATGTGTACAAGAAGACGAATCACAAAGCTGGAGAGCTCTTCCTCGCAGAAGTCTCGCTACAAATAACTAATCTGAAGGCAAAGGGTGGGGAAAATATACTACCCTAACCTCTACCTTGAATTTCTCACCATTGAATTGAGTCATGACTAGATCAACAAAACTGTTGTGACCACCTAGCCCTACGACCCCATCAAAGTTAGGCTCATCGAGGAGATAGTTGGGAAAGGTTCTCGACTCTCGTTAGTTAGCACGTATTATAGATGAACAAGGTGTAATGAAATCAAAATAACATGGGTGACAAGAAAGGCCCTCGAGGGTTAATGCCTTGTACATAAGTTTTATATCTAGCTATCCAGCAAAGGTTAAATAAATCATTTTTTTTATATATTTTTTTAATATTGTATTTGGGATAGTATTGTTTAGGGATCGTTTAATGTAATAAAAAAGATTAATAATTTATGTTAATTTATACGAAATATTAAATATTTTAAAAATAATTTTATATATTTTGAAAATAAAATATTTTAATATTAATTTTAATGAAAAAATAAATTAATTTACTATTTTAAAAAAATCTAGATATGTAAGACATTTATACATTATATAGCCATAATGTTAATGTTCTTAGGTAATTTAAAATTAATACAACTTATAAACTTATATTTTAATATTAAAAAAATATTGATATTAAAATGTCATTAAACTATCATTTTTATTTAGAAATGAATTTAAATTTATTATAAATTTCATATGAATTATTATAAAATTAAAAAAAAAAAACATCTTAATAAATTTGATTTTCATAGTCCTCAATAAATCTAAAGTTGAAATTAAAATAAATCTAAATTGTATTGAATTTATTTATGAATAAATAAATCATGTGCATTGATATGATAATTATTATTAAGTCAAAATGATGAAACCTCATCCTGTACTCATTTCACTAGGACCTGGCCTTAACTGGTCACCATAGATAGCTTTGAAAACTAGCAATAAACTTCTCGAAGGGTGGTTTGCAAGTAGTTGTTGGTCACTCAATTTACAAGTGTTTTTGTCCTCACCATTGATCTTTGTGGACTTGATGTGACGATGAAGATTATTCCGAAAGGTCTTAGGGTAACTAACCCCTACCCAGAATCCACACAGGCTCCTCATTTGCCTCGACCCCTCGATGGTGCATCTCTACACCTTCAGATCTCTTCCTTCCCGTAGGAGGTTCACGTTCTTCACAGGTTCGTAACAGGTTCACTCTAGCTCCAAGTTATTAGTTATACATTTTATTTGGCATTGATGTTCACTGGTTCTTACTTTGGGGTCACTCTCAGAATAGGTGTGTGGAATTTAGTCTGGATTGTTATGAGTTTTGGTTTGGGTTTAACCCTTCTTATCTTTGGGTTGTTCCAAAATTGTTTTTCTTTCTTTCCAACTCAGATACAAGTAAAAACTTCTCGCAAGTGTCCTTTGTCCTTTTCTAACATTGTCATTTATAGAAGTAGCATATTTTTGTTTGTTTTGTAGGCTATTAATGTTCCCAATGGTCAGGAGACTCCCCGACACATCTCAGCAACCCCATCGACTCCATGTAGGTTTGTTTACCTCATAGATGGTTTTCTTCTTGTTCTTTTATTTAAAAAAAAAAGGTGGAAAACCCTACCCAATTTTTTTTTGGCATTTTGCAAAGTTAATTTTCAATTTTCACTCGCTCTATTTACCCATTAACCATTCCGATATCCTATCATTCTGGCTAGGTTATGTTTTCTCAAGTCTGTCATTATAGTCTAAGTGACTATGGTGTATAATGTGACACTATACAAGGTTTCTGCTTCTTATTTCTATTTGCAGTCTAATTCAGTGTTATGTATATTGTTTTTATTCAGTTCTCCTAAGTGAGGGTTTTCACAGCTGCGGATTATATAGTTAACCCTTAATGTAATTTGTGTTTTTTGTAAAATGGTCTTGGCTAGTTGAGCCATATTTTCACACGGTGGCTCAGGTTTGTAGAGATTTATTGCGTAGATTGGAATTATGGCTATGCATTCTTTTAGCCGAATGATCCATATTCACCACGGTTATGGGTTTCGGCCTTCTCACAAATTTATTGTATGTGAGTATAAGCATATTTTATTTTTTCTAAATACAATAATTTTGGTATTATATGCTCATTTTAGCAATGGTTATTATCTATGAGATCTCATTTTGTTGTGTTATTATCACTTTATGGGCTTTGGCTTTTGTGATATTTATCCCACTTATTGTATATGGATTTAGTATGGTGTTCAACAGTAGCTCTGTAGTATACACTAATTTTTTTTGTTTTCCCATAAGAAGGTTTTAAAATGAGATAATTTATCTCCTATTTTTGTTTTCCCAATACAATCTTGAGTAATTGGAGGACGTTGAAGGTAATGTGTATATATATATATATATATATATATTGTAACACCTCCAGATTCAGAATTTTTTTTTTCTTTTTTCACCTGAATGTTTGCATAAGGTGTTCCGAAATTTAATTTCCCATTTTCTTGTTAAAATTTCCTCTACTCATTAAATAGTTATTACCCCACTATCCCTTTTTAATAGCATGGAATGTTCCTCTTAGTATACATTTCAGCTATGTATATAACATCTAGAACTCTTGGTATTAACATAGGGTATTCTCCCTAAACATAATACGGTCATTCCTATCTTTCAGTGCTGCACCTAAGGCATATATAGGTAACACATTTATATCACCCATTTTTTTTGACTTCACATATATATCACCGATATAATTATCACAACATTGTTGAATCTATATATATATACCACATATATATATATATATATATATATCACTACATGGTTGAATCCACATATATATATAGCACCTATATATATAACATATAGATATATAGCACGTATCTACTTTTCTTGATATATCTAAACCTTTAATAATAAAATCGAAGGTGCACATATATATGTTAACCATTCAATAACACCTATAATTGTTTTTCTCTTATTCTTTAAGGTCGAGCGATATTAACAACCCGTTGAGTGGATTATGAATAGGCGGCAATTTACCTCTTACCATGATCTGGTCCGTGTTCCTCTCAGGATGCATACTCTCAATGTTCAGATTTGTGATTTGATACATCCCGCAAGGCATACAAGGGATACACGTTTACGGTGATAGTTCGTTGGACGGTCGACTGTGTAAATCAAATCACGAGGTCGATTTTAACCGGACAAATGTTAATGACAGGGTTTGTGTGTTGCTCTTCGCCGTCGATGGGAAGAAAGCCTGGCTCGAGCGTAGCCGAATGGCTCATAACTCCGCAGTCCTCCGGATGACACGAGGGTACCTCCTCCTGTACTCACGCGGCAATCTTTAATTGCCCGTCCCTCGGGTACGACGCTTCCACCAGCTCCTCTGCGAAATTTACTGCCTCGAATTTATGTGTTGAAACCCTAATTGTACATACTCTTGCCAACAGCGGGGTGATGTATTTGTTTATACAACTCACGAGTACTGATGTGCTTTCTACAGAGGGTTCCAAATCTCATAGGGATTCTTTCCACTGCCGGGTCGACAGATGGAAGAAAATGGCGTGGAGGGTTCCTACGACTCTTCCCGAAAGGCTTTACATAAGACCTGTTCACTCCGAACCCTGCTAAGTTCGAGCGCCGAGAGATAAGGTTCTGTTGGTCCTGCGTTGGATTTCGCATTCCCTACCAGTCAGGTAATTCAACACTGCAACTATGGTGGCCCAGGATTCGTAATCATACATTGTCCGGGCATCATTTATAATTTCTGTGGTTGTATTTTGGTTTCCAGTTGTGTAGATGTTGATTTGAACTAGTAAATCAAATAGCTGGACAATGTAGGGGTTTACATCACTAACTCTGTGTATGTCAGATGCGTTATGCTGGACTTCTGTTTTCCTGACTCCTCGGACAGCCATCAACCTGGGAAGAATGCAGAAGGTAAGTGTATTCCATTTTTAACAGAGTCCTTCTATTCCTTTTTGGTTTATTCTATTTCAGTGTTGGTAATATGGTTCGCCCTCTGTACATTTCTTCCGGTTATATTTTTTTTTCCAGAGCTACGATGATAGAGGGTCTGGAAACCAACGAGACTGGCGGACCCTACTCATTTACCCTGGAGTCCTATGTGCAGAGTTGCTCGTGGTCGGAGGTGGCGAGGTAAGGGGTTCTAGTTCCTCTGCCCGTTTCGTTTTTGACTGAGTAAGAGTAGCTCTTGGTAATTGTCCCATTTCTCATACAGGAGCCAAGAAGGGATTCGGCATTGGAGTGTAGCAATGGCGCTGGACTCATTACACACAGATCTTTGGCGTGAGCGAGTCAACTTGACTCAGCCATGAATGATTTCTGAGCTATTCAGATTTTCTGTCACGGTTCTAGCGTGGCTATACCTTGTGTTTTTCGTTAACCACATAAGTCATGCATTTAGATTTTATGTAGTATCTGAGAATGGCGATACCTTCGTCCGCCATCTTACAATCTTTCCGCAGCTATGTGTCATATTTTTTTTTCGACGGGTTTTGAGATCTCCTCCACGCATTTCTGCTACAGGCATTTCCATGATAACTTACCCAGCGTACTGTTAATTATTTTCTCATATTACCCTTCTATTTATGTTTTATAGAATTATTCTCAACTCTACATTTAATTTTTGAACTCGCTGCCTATGGATTTAAGTATTTATTTAGCCATATTCAGTTATAGAGATATGGCCCCTTTGTTTCTCTGGTCCGCGGTTTCAATAGATGAGGTACTCTGTAAATCATATAAGTGGTATAATGTCACGTCTGGTTTAGTAGAATTTTGATGTCAGTTTCGTTTTTAAGTTAACCCCTGGTAATTAGTAACCTACTATTTATGCATTTACATACGCAAGATTTTCGTTGACTGGTACAACTCTCGCTGGAATACCGCATGGCCTTTGTCATGCAACTCGAAATTCTCTGTTGAATTTTCCAGCTCGCTTCTGCGCGAGTCGTCGCTGAATGTCGAAGGTCACACCTTACAATTTATTTGGTTCGTTTTTGTATACGTATATTTCTATGAGATCTGGGTTTTGCAGGGATGGCAAAGTGCCACATCCGCTTCAAGTGTTTGCGTCGACTTTACTTACCATTAAAACCAGGTTGTTATAACCGGCTTGCATGCTAAAACGCACATTTATATACTAATAGTTTATGTGTTTGTAGTTGGTATCATAAACCATATATTGATATTGGACTTGAAATCCATAATTACAGAACGTAGAATTCGTATTTTATACAAGCATCTTAGACAGATGGGGTTTTTACTATTTCATTTGACATAAGCACAATACCCAGCAAGTTAACTAACAACGATGATTTAATATGGGTCATAGTGGCTACATGGTTCGATTGGACTCTTACCCCGCTCGTATATTCATTTATAATTGTTGTTACAATTATTTATTGTTTTATTCACGACTTTTATATCCTACTCTTGGTGGATGCACACATATATATACCTTGTTCTTATTTTAGCTCACGACATTTGTATTCTAATTTCAATTCTTTTTCTTGATGCATATGTATATGGATTCGGTAGAACTTTGGCTATGATACTTATTACAGGGAGTAAAGGTAGATTGAAAAATGCAATATATACACTTATAAATTCTACAAATGCTAATAATGATATAACACCTCTATAGATTAGAACTTCTTCTCAAATTATAAAATTTCGAAATACATTTCCCAATCTTCTTGCTTCTCTTGTATGGTACCATATGAGTTTCAGATCTGCTACCATAGTCTTCTAACATAGGAGCATATAATATCACCTTGGCATGTATATAGATGAAACCATTTAATAATTAATTATCTATAGAAACTAAGTTCCTGCAGATTTAGACCTTTTTGGGTTTAGAGTTTCTGCGGGATTCTATTCTATGGATTTCTGGTCTACAACTAAACAGAGTCTGAGAGGTAAATGCCTCAAGATAGATTCTGTTCAATGTAGTACTAAATCAACTATATCATTTCCTTAAATTTTTTCCTTTTGTTTTTATATGTAGCCAATTCATACCACATAAATCAAAGTAAACAAGAATTTCAGAAACATACCACTATGGCAAATGACCAACCTCCCAACCGTAGAATCCTCTTTGTCTCCCAGGATTCACCCCCGAGCTGAGATCACCTCCCAAGATAGACCAACCCCTGATCTTCTTAGGAGCATCTTACTTAAGCTCATAATTCCCCAAGCATGTTTCTAATTCTGCGTCCAGAATAGCAGGATGCTTTCTTTCCTGTTTAGCCTAGGCTTCCCATTTTGGGATTCTTTAAAGCTGTTTTATGCTTTTCCTCAGCTTTTCCAGTTTTTCTTTACCTCTTCCCAACTACTCCTTTTCATTGGGGAAATTTAGATTCCTCCTTAGAATCTAAATTAATTTCTTTCAAGGATTTTTGAAAGATTGTGGGGATTTGTTGCCTTATCCATCCTCATGGAATTGGAAAGTGATCTCTAATTCTCATCTTGGTCAAAATGCACAATCATTTTATTTATTTCCTCAAATAAAATATGCAAATACATTCACACCATACTTATCCCTTGGGGTCCACCCCCTTAGGATTTAAAGTTCAAATGTCTA
>JAXQQM020059522.1:0-45833 GCA_034641835.2 Pinus albicaulis
AAGGAGAATATCTAGCGCTTTCTCTAGATTCATATTTTTATATTTAAATGTCTCTTTCCCTACGCAAAAAAATAGTTCTTGAGGTAGTTAATCTTCATAGACAGGTCATCAAGCAAGTCAATGTGATCATCCCTCCTTCCCTCCCTTCTAAAATAATTATGTTTTGCGGGTGAGAAAGCCAAAATATGGAGACAATTATCACCAAATCCAACGTACAATTATGCATGATGGAGAATATCTAGCGCTTTCCCTTGTTAAATATATTAACAAAGGAAAGCGCTAGAGATTCTCCATCATGCATAATCGTACGTTGATGCTTATAGAGTGAAAAAACTGAAATAATCAACTTGTAGGGTCATTTTAATGGGGGCTGGAGAATTCAGGTCTTTGTAAATTCAAAGTATGGTGCATGTTTCATGAAGCAAGATGTTGAAAGTAGAGTTATGTTAGACACACTTAAATGCAACAAATATAGAGCTGAGGATTGGGGTTGGCTCATTAAGAGGGTTGAAGGAAAGATTAATAATTGGTGTTATAGATGGCTCACTTTAGGGGGACAAATGACTTTTATCAAGTCAACTCTGGAAGGTTTACTTGTGTATTAGTTTACTCTAACAAAGACTGCAAAGTCCACTATTAACAAGATCCAAAAATGCATGAGTAATTTTCTATGGAATGATAGAAAGTGTAGTCCTCTTAAGCATTTTCTCAAGTGGGACATGTGGGCTCAGCCAAATCAAAGAACGTACAATTATGCATGATGGAGAATACCTAGCGCTTTCCCTTGTTAAATATCCCCAATCACGAAAAAGCATTCGTTATTCTCCATCATCCCCATAATAAAAATACGTTGATGCTTATAGAGTGAAAAAACTGAAAGAATCAACTTGTAGGGTCATTTTAATGGGGGCTGGAGAAGTCAGGTCTTTGCAAATTCCATCATTCCATCATTAAAACACAAAAGTTGAATTAATAGTTGCATGGGCTCTTTTGTTTTGTAGCGTCCTCGAATATCTCCTCATGCACATCCATATTTAATGTCGTCATTATAAGGCGTTGGTGGTACCAGCCACATCCCTCACCACATGTCATCATGGTCTTACCATCTGGCCCACACAGTCTCCTGTCACCTGACTCCTTTCTCTGTACACTTGGCACCCCGATCGGAGAATAATCTGTTAATGTTACTCATGCTTCAACACTCTCACTAATTCGAAAGCTAAAATAGGCATATATTCATTCTCGAAATAAATTAATTTCTGATTAATGTTTTAGTTAAATATAATTAATTAAATTTTAGTATTATAAATAATAATTAATTAGTAATTATATTACTAATAATTAAATATTTATTTTATTATTAAAAAACTAAGGAGAAGGAAGGTAGCAGGGGAGTGGAGTAGCTCAAACTGTGATAAGTACAAGAGAAAAATCAAAATAGGGGGTTTATGGACACTTTGAAGAATGTCGTAGATTCATTGAAAAATATGTGAGCACTCAGAAGTTTTATTGGTGTAGAGAAACAATGGGAATTACTTCGATGGATTCTTGATCATGTACTCTTATAGCCCCTTATATGAAAAGAAAACAAGAAGTGGGAAAATTTTGTCTATGTGGTATATTATTTGCATTATTAGCCTTATTTGCACCCCAGTTCCTAACGAGGGGGATTTCCCCACCCTATATAATTAGTGGTGTGGGGGGTCCAAGGGGTGACGACACAAAATCATTGAGAGATATAGAAAAAGAATTCTGGTTTTCCTGGTTTTTGGGTATCTAGGGTAAAACATTTGTGCAAATAGTGTGTGTGCTACTGAGTTTTTTATGTTTTATATTGAGAATCTATTTGTATTATTTATCTAATAAGGGTTAAGACCTACATTATCAAGTGTTTTCATGCATCAACAAACAAATAAAAGAGAGGAAAATTTATTTATTTTTAAGTAGATAAACATGATATGCATGTAGGAAGATAATATTAATGATAGGATAAATGGAAATAATATCGATAACCTATCTATATAGATAAATGGATTATAAGCATTTTGTTTATTTTATAGTTTGTTATGGAAAACTACAATTTTCAAAACTTTAATAATAAATGGGGAACTATCAACAAGAAACATGGATGAAAACATTAGATATTTATTCAAGTAACAAGGTGGCAGTAGTAATCACAACCTATTGACTGATAAACAATGTACAAATAAATAAACCATATCAATATACCACTAAGTGGGACTAATCTTTAAGAACGTGTGTTTTCTCCTTGGAGGTCACAAGTTAAATTTTAGAGTGCGGTAGGGTATTTATATGTAACAATATATTATTTGTAGTTATTAATGTGGAACTGGCAAGGTACTGACACTCTAATTCTTAGTTACATGCTATAGATAAAGGGATGAATTATATTTCTTCAAAATACCCTGATGCCCCCCAAATAAACATATCCATGAATTAATAGCATATATATTAGTTGATCTATAAAAAAATTAAAATCCATGAAGTCATAAGCAACATCAACACAACCATACCTCCTAAACCATGATTACTTCATAAACCATTTAACCTTGCCATCAATTAAAAATTCATATAGAACATATTATAGGTTGCACAAAAGACATTCAAAACACATTTGATCTTCTATGTGAAATTGTCTTTTTATAAAAAAAAAAAATTCCAGGAATTCCAACAAAATGTAACACATTAGTACTATAATTGTTTCATAGAGGATACAAAATTATTAAATATTTTCTAGCAAATAGTATCATATCATTCCTAAAAAATGTCCTTTATTAAATATTTTCTAGCAAATAATATCATATCATTCCTCAAAAATATCTTTGATCAGTGAAAATTTTCCGAAGCTATACATTCATAATAATTGAAATTTCTAAATATAAACTCAAATTCAAATATTTGAAAACAAATTACAAACACTTAATCATTAAAACATACCTTCACTTATGTATAAAAAAAACAACAAAACCACAACACATGTCACAACAATCATAACAAAGAAAAAATCACATATATGAAGTTTATATGTTGATCACTTAATATTATGAGGATGATGTTTTAATAGCATCATCTTCATTATCCTCATCTAAATTTGACTATACCCTAAATAATAGATCATTACACATTCTATGAACCTCCATATGACACAATTATTATGACATAACATTTACTATGATAAATGATAAAAGATTATTAATAATGATTATTTTTTTTATCACTTAATATTTATGTGGATGATGTTTAATAACATCATATTCATTATCCTCACCTAAAACTGACTATACCTTGAATAATAGATCATTACATTCTGGGTCGGTGACTGTCTACAGTCCTTTTTTGAAAACTGACTGATTATGATTTTGTATATGTTTCGGACAGAACAGTAGTTTTTTATACTACATACATTTGTAACAGGTAGCTGATCATTAATATGAATAGTTACGAACTTTTTCACTGTGAAAAAAATAGATCATTACACATTTTATGAACCTCCATATGACATAATTATTATGACATAACATTCATGTATGATAAATGATCAAACTTTATTAACAAGGCTACATAGCTAGTGTTCCATGCTACTTGGTGTAATTATAAACTTTGAATATAGTTAAATTAGAGTAAAACACAATAAAGATATACATGAAGGGAAAATAATGTGTTTTTTAGTAGCCATAGAATATGCGCTACGTTTGCATTCTATTTGATGGTGTTTTCCTTCAAAGTTTTAATCTTATGCATACCCATCTTGAAACTAAAATAACTTTTTTGCTAAGATTGACTTTAAATGTTTCACTGTATGTCATGTGTAAAGCAAATTAAAGAAACAATTTTTTCAATATATGGATGTTAAGGAATATATGGTTCTCCCTTAGGCCAGCCGACCTACATTCACACATTCACGTCGGCCTCCCTCCAAACAGATGTGTCCTTTCAAATTTTGCAAACGACTGTAAATATGTGGACAAAATTTTCATTTCAGAGACAGAATTTCGTATATTCATCTACGAGATTTTTGCATGGGCAGAATAGAAAGTGGTTCAGATTTCTAATTGCAGTGAAGATAGTTTGTAGTTAAAGAAGAAAGGGAAACAATGAATATTTTTTAATGGGTTCGAAATCTACACGACAACGTGGACAATGGCATAATTATTTTGAAACAAACGTGGACACTGGCATAATTATTTTGAACTAACTCTGTATACTCCTTGGGCTTCATAATTGAACTGTGATGACCCCTGTGACTCAGACTATGTGTTGTTTCTGAATTTTGGCAGCTCTACCTTTATATCTTGACTATGTCATAACACTGTTATTTCTATGCCTCGTGAAGGAGAATTTATTTTGTGTTTGCGATTTACGGAACATACGAGATCTTAACGATGGCGGACGATGGCAATCAGCTCGACCCGCATTTCTACACCTACAGCGACAACTGCATGAGCGGCTCGACCGGCGACGCGCGGCAATCGACAGACCGGCGGCAACGCGGCAATCGAAACCTTGATTGACAGCAGCCAGCCAACAATGAAAACAATAACATCGCGTTAGCGGGTTGAAGATATATAAGCGAGTTAGTGAACTTTAAAGTTAGGCCGAACTCTATGAATTAATAGAACTTTTAAAAATAGTTAAATTTGAACTCTGTGCCGATTTCAAACCTCGGCAAAAATTAAATTTAGCAAAAATTAACATTACCGTCAATCTAATGGACTCGTGATTGGTGAACTGTTGTAAGTTGGTAGGAACTATTATTGAGTTCGGCCGAACTTCATATAATGTTCGGCCGAACTATTGCCGAAAAAAATTTTCGGCGCCCGATTCTCACAAAAGTGTAACCCAGCTTCACGTTTCCGCCCAAACCCAAGGGTTTAATTTTATAAACCAAAGGAATTGCTGAACCCAAGGGAATTGATTTAAACATTGAGACAATTGTTGTCACAATGCGACGTTGGACCAATCATGATCATGGTTGGCCATAGGTGATTTTCATATTGAGACAATATTTGTTAGAATGTGATTCGATCATGGAAGACATTGATCGATTATTCATATTATAAACCAAAAGAACTAATAAACCAAAGGGTTTAATATTAAAAAACCAAACGAATTGGTGAACCCAAGGGAATTGATTTAAACATTGAGACAATTGTTGTCACAATGCAACGTTGGACCAACTATGACCATGTTTGGCCGTAGGTCATTTTTATATTAAGACGATATTTGTCAAAATGTGACATTTGATGATGGATGACCTTGATCTACTATGGCTAATGCTAATTAACAATGGTTTCCCATGGTTATGAAAGTTAATAATTAAAATTAAAATTAATATTAATATTTAATGTTAAAGATATTAATATTTAAATTATTAATTCATATAAATAATAATAATATTAATAAATTAAAATAATAATAATAAATAATATTGTAAATTAAAAGTTGTTAACATTATTGTTAATACTAAATGTTCCTAATATTATTTATAAATATTAATATTAATAATATGAAAAATAATATTTTTATTGTTATTCAAATTAATTAATATTAATACTAAAACTTATTTATTTATTAATATTAGTATATCCCTACCTATTACTTATTTAATATCAAATACTAATATAAAATATTAGTAGAGTAATACATATATAACAAAGTATAATAATAGTTAATATATTATTATTATTAACTTTAATATTAATATTGATAATATTTAATTAATACTAATATTAATAACATTTAATTAATATTAAGAGTGACATTAATATTAATATTTTTTAATAGTGGTTAACATTAAATTTAATATTAATATCAAAATATATTATTAGCTTTAGTAAATTTTTAATAATATTATGATTAATAATTTTAATTATTATTATTATTATATGTCTATAAATTACTTTGTCTTACTATTGTTTGATTATGACTAATCATTGTTGATTATAGTTGTCCATGTTCACCATGTTTCAATACTGCTAATTATGTTTTCACTATAGTTAACAATTGTATGGTTATAATTGACTATTGTTAATCTAAATTTCTCATGATTAAATATGAATTATTATTATGAACATTAATAATTTTTATAATATATTAATATTAATAATAATATCTAATTAATATTAAATTTAATAACATTAATTAATATTGATGGTCACACTAACATTAATATTAATATTCATTGATAGTTGTTAATATTAACTTTAATATTAATATGAAGAGTTAATATTAATATTAGTTTGTTAAAGAGTTTGTTATTTATATTTTATTTTTTCTAATTTGTTATTTTATGTTTTATTATATTTTATTTTTCTTAATTTGTTAACACGATTAAATTTTATACATTTAATTGAATTAATAATTAAGAGATCATTTTTTTTTCACTCTTAAAAAATAGATTTAAGTTAACTTTAAAATTCTAAATATGAGTTATATTTAAAATCTTAAACTTTAGAAGATTTTAAAATTCTAAATGTAAGTTATATTTAATATCTTAAATTAAGTAAAATAAATAAAAAACAACATAAAATAATTATTATTATTTTTTAACATTATAAATGAATTAAAACTTTGAAAATTGTAAATGTTAATAATATATTCTTTAATATTTTTAAAATTATTACATAAAATAATAATATTATTAATAGTTGAATCACACATCAAATCATTCATGTATGAAATCAGAAATTCGGATAAGAAAAGAACAATATTAACCTATCCGGAAAAACAAAACTTCTTTCATCTTTTCGTCTAATTACAATGTTCTACAGAGGTCTCAAATGATGAACACTTTCTTATATCTAATACTTATCAAACATTGGCTAAGGAAATATTATCTTCCCATAAGAATTTCGAAATCGTTGACTAGTTAACTTTTATAATCTATATTACATATATGAAGAAAAAAATATTTTGATGCCTACATAAATTGATGCCTATAAACATTTATCAATTATATATTGTTTATAACTGCTAACTTAAATTATTTATTGAAAATAAATTTTATTATAATTTCATATAATATAATTTTTTTTTTTTTATAAAAACATACATAAAATCTCTAACAAATCAATTAAGTAGAATACATTATAGCTTTAAGTCATAGTAATTTAATCGCATTTAATACATTATAGCTTTAAATTATACTAAATTTGTGGCATTTAACAAATAATTGGGACAATCTCAACGATACTCAAAACATAATAGTCTCACGTAACATAAAACATTTAACATAAAATTGGGCTCGACGTTACATGCTATAGTAAAGCCAACGATACTCAAAACATAATAGTCTCACGTAACATAAAACATTTAACATAAAATTGGGCTCGACGTTACATGCTATAGTAATGCCTTACCCTTGTCATTGATAAACAAATTTAATCCAAACATCATCACTAGGGAATTGAGCAATGATCAAACATTAAAACACTCACACGCTTTTATTGTACTTTTATTGTAGCACGTAAGAAGGGACTTCATGCAGAAAGATATACAAGCCTACGTTAAAAAAAAAATACAAGTCTAAGTAAATTCAAAACCACTGAGGCACGAAGTTTCGAAGAGTGCGAGGCCATTAAGGAGTGACGTGGATTAAGTTGTAGCCTTATTTTTTGATTCCAAACCGCTGTCTTGTAAAAAAGATATCAATCTGGTGTCCATTAAGAAGGGCCACGTATCGGCGCTCGTCCATGATTTCACCGGGGGCGTTAACAAGCAATGCGTCGATCACATTTTCCAAACCACTGCTTTGTAAACACGATATGATTCCGGCGCCAGAATCGTCAGGGGTAGCCATTAAGAGGGGCCACGTATCGGCACTCATCCATGTCCATTATTTCACCGGAGGCGTTAACAAGCAATGCGTTGATCACATTTTCCAAACCGTTGCCTTGTAAACACGATATCAATCGAGCGCCCGAATCATCAGGGGCAACGATTAAGAGGGGCCACGTATCAGCGCTTGAGATTTTCACCAGTTTCTTTTAAATGATACTTGGCAGGTGGTGGTCGCAGATTTCACCCTAATTTGATAGGTGGCGTTCAACAAATGGCATAGTAAATTTTTAATCATGTTTTGTAAGAAATTAATTTAAGTATGGTTTAAACATGTGATTTAGATATGCAAGGAAATTAGTTGTTTGAATTTCGTCCATTGATTTAGTGGCGACGACCAGAATATATTGGCATCTTTCAATCTAGACCATCGGATGAAAAATATTAATTAGCAAAAGAATTAATGAAGCCAATTCCAATAGGAGGTTATGCCTATCGGAATGTGACATTTGATCATGGATGAAATTGGTCGATTATTCATATTATAAACCAAAAGAACTAATAAACCCAAGGGTTTAATATTATAAAGCAAAGGAATTGGTGAACCCAAGAAAATTGATTTAAACATTGAGACAATTTTTGTCACAATGCGACGTTGGACCAACTATGACCATGGTTGCCCATGGGTGATTTTCATATTGAGACAATATTTGTCAAAATGTGACATTTGATCATGGATGACATTGATCGATTATTCATATTATAAACAAAAAGAAGTAATAAACCCAAGGTTTTAATATTATAAACCAAAGGAATTGGTCAACCAAAGGGAATTGATTTAAACATTGAGAAAATTGTTGTCACAATGTGACGTTGGAGCAACTATGACCATGGTTGGCCATGGGTGATTTTCATATTGAGACAATATTTGTCTGAATGTGACATTTGATCATAGATGACATTTCTCGATTATTCATATTATAAACCAAAAGAACTAATAAACCCAAGGGTTTAATATTATAAACCAAAGGAATTGGTGAACACAAGGGAATTGATTTAAACACAGAGACAATTTTTGTCACAATGCGACGTATGGCCAACTATGACCATGGTTGGCCATGGGTGATTTTCATATTCAGACAATATTTATTAGAATGTGACATTTGATCATGGATGACATTGATCGATTATTCATTTTATAAACCAAAAGAACTAATAAACCCAAGGGTTTAATATCATAAACCAAAGGAATTGGTGAACCCAAGGGAATTGATTTAAACATTGAGACAATTGTTGTCACAATGTCATGGAATATCTAATTAAATCGAGAGGGTGCGGGGTGAATCATTTCAATGGGGTGAATCAGTTTAATACATTCCTGATCTTTTAAAATTTTCAATAAACTTATTTACACCTTCATTTCAAACTCTATTTGATGTGAGAGTAATCTTAGAATGTAATCTGAAAGTATTAGTTTAATAGAGCAGTAGACTTAATTTGAGAGTAGCAGGTATTAAGCAAATGATACATATCAGATCAATACATAAATATCATGCACAGAGACACCAGATATAAGTGGAAACCCATAAAGGAAGAAAACCACATCTTATTATTGTTGTGATGCAAAGGCAAGCTCCAACTCCCTCTCACCACTGTTTTTCTGCAGGCACCAACCTACAGGAGGCTTCTACCTCAATTCTGCAAGCTACAACTTGCAAGGAAGCACCAAATCCCTTCAGTTTTCTGCAGGCACCAACCTACAGGAGGCTCCAACCTCAGTCAGCTACAACTGACGACTATCAAGCCGCAACTTGATAGGGAAGCTCCAACTTCCTCAATTTATCAAACTGAAAGTTTGCTGATTTACCTCAGATATCAACCCTGTTCTGTAGCTTCTCCTTCTGTTCTGCTTTTATTAATCTTCTCTGTCTTATTCTTCTATATTCTGCCTTCTCTCGATTTACTCTCTCTTCATCTCTTCTTGAATATCAAGATGATATTATTTATAGATTTTCTCACATGACTGTTTGTATTCTGCTTGGAATTCGAAATGGAAAGTCATGTCTCTTTGCCTTCTGCCTTCTTACTCCTTTTATCAGCTTACTTAGAAATTATAACTGTAGGTGTCAATTTAACATTACAGTGGGAGTTTGTTTTCTCTCGGAGACTTGCCAATGCATCACAAACAATAAAAACAATTAAAACATTTACATTCGAATTACAATGTGAATTCCAGCTCACTTATTTTGTCTCTTGGTTTGCTGCGCATTTGTCTTTTCTGTGACTGTGTTTTGACTCTTTTCTGCTCTGTATGCTTTTCTGTCCTCTGTTGTAGTGTATTTGCTGTATACGTGTAACAGTGATTTTATATCAGTGCCTCTTAGAAAAAAATACGTGACTGCTGACTTGCAGCAAGTGTCTTGTTGATGTGGAACATTCCACAAGCGGAACGGACATATATCACAGTCATTGTATATTTATAATCGCCCTCCCATTAAGCTGAGGCCCGTGGGTCTACAGACCACATGGCTTATCGCAACAGCGTTATATATATATATATATAACAGCGCCTTTTCATATATATATAAGTAATTTCAACACTCGGCATACATACAAACTTCCTTTTAAAAAGACTTAAATCAATTCTTGGCATTATATAATAAAAACTCTTTAAACAAATAAGAACTCCTTTCGGGCTCACTCGCCGATCTTTTCCGATGCGATGTATCACTCCTCAGCCTCTTCCGATTGCAATTATTCACTGTTATGGCGAAACTTCAAACATATATCAGTCTTGGCTTATAAACCCATTGGGTCCGGCCTTTCAATCGCAATCGCAAATCTTTGTTAACATGTTCCGGAACTCAAACCTATCAAGTCACAATTTATCAGTCCATCGGGTCCGATTCTCAATCGCAATCGCAACTTTCTGTTGTGATGTTTCGATGCTCCACTTTACCTCCGATGCGATTGACCATGGAACTGAAACATTTGTTAGTCATAATTTATAAGCCCATCGGGTCCGGGCTTCAATCGCAATCGCAAGTCTTTAACATATGTTCCGATTGACCAGTGCCGATGCGATTTGATCATAACTCAAATATGTATTAACCACCGTTTATACACCCATCGGGTCCGGAACTTCAAACAAATGCAATCGGGGCGCATAATAGAAAAGTTCCGATTGCGATCAGAACACGGATGTGATTTGCATCTATTAACTCCTGCTTATAACAGGATCGGGTCCGCCATTTCAATCGCAGCGTTTTACAAAAGACATGCGATTGGGAACTCGGATGCGATTAGCATCTATTAACTCCTGCTTATAACAGGATCGGGTCCGCCATTTCAATCGCAACGTTTTACAAAAGACATGCGATTGGGAACTCGGATGCGATTAGCAATTAACTGTGGTATATAGCTCAATCGGGTCCGACCTTTAATCGGAGCACATAACAAAACTCTGCCGATTGAACCTTTTCTCCGATTGCGATTGGGGAGGGGTCCCACCTTATAAGCCATTTCGTTTTGATAGAACCTTTGGTTAAAGTGCTCCGCTTGTATATAACTGATATATATGCTTATATATATTTTGCCACTGGAGTGAAGTGATTCCCAGAATAATGTTTGTATTTGTTATATGTGCTCCGCCGGTTGGAGAGTGCGATTCCCAGAATATGGTTCTGTATTATATGTGTAACGCCCGGCTGGAGTCTGCGATTCCCGGAATAAGATTCGTGTTGTATAACGCCGGTTGGAGTGTGTGATTCCCGGAATATGGTTCTGTATTATATGCCGCTGGAGTTAAGCGATTCTCGGAATTTTGTAACTGCTCTCTGCCTCTGTCTCTGCCTCTACTCCGCTGGTTGGAGAGTGCGATTCCCGGAATTTTGTAACTGCTCTCTGCCTCTGTCTCTGCTTCTGTCACTCTGCCTCTGTCTCTATCTTCCGATAACGGTTCTTCACTGTGCTTCTATGACTGTTACATTTTGACTTTCTTCTTGCTACCTCTATTACTTTCGTTGTGCCTCTTTTGCCTTCCTTTGCTACAGCGCTGCCTCTTTTGCCTGAGTGCTACCGCCTTTACCTGAGTGTTGCCTCCTTTGCCATCAATGACAATATTTCCAATAGTCTCCCCCTTTGGCATTGATGGCAATCCACTTTCTCTATTTGTTTTCTCTTTCTCTTGTTGCTTGCTCTTCCTGTTTGCTATTTGTTCTTCCTCCCCCTTTGACATCAATGGCAAAGGATGACTCCTCATCCCTCCGTATGGGTTCTGTCGTTGTATTTTCTTTCTCTGAGTTACGTTTAGGTCCTCTTCTGCCGAAATTGGACTATGCTGTGTTTCATTTGTAGTGCCTGTAATATGTGCTAGATTGCAGACAGAGATGATGCATTTTACGATTGAAAGGTTCTTGTTGCTTCTGAATGCTAATAATATTGATAATGCTGATCCTATGGACTTGTTTTATGCTTATCTTGCTGGCTGTTCTCCCCCTGGAATGATATCTTCGTTTTGTTCTCCCCCTGAGACTGTACTTTCTCTTTATATTAGAGAATAGTATCTACAGATACTACCCCTAGTTTGTCTCTCAAGTATTCGAATGGTTATCTGGCAAGTGGTTTGGTAAATATATCTGCTATCTGTTCTTTCGTTGATACATAGTCCAGTTTAACTATCTTCTGAGCCACTTGTTCTCAGAGAAAATGATACTTGATTGGTATATGTTTAGTTTTTGAATGAAGCACAGGATTTTTAGATATACTTATAGCACTTGTATTATCACATTTGATTGAGATAGGTTCATTAATGCTTACCTTCATGTCTTGAAAAGTCTACTTCATCCACATGACTTGAGTACAACAGGCTGCTGCTGCTATATATTCTGCTTCAGCTGTTGACAAGGAGATAGATGTTTGTTTCTTGCTTAACCATGCCACCAGACTTTCTCCTAGATAGAATGCGCCTCCACTTGTACTTTTTCTATCATCCACACAGCTGGCCCAATCTGCATCTGTGTATGCTGATAAAGTGAAGTTTTTGGTTTTAGGATACCAAAGTCCATATTGTGCAGTTCCTTGTAGATATCTGAGTATTCTTTTTACTGCCAGAAGATGGTTTTGTTTAGGTGCTGCTTGATATCTTGCCACTAGTCCTACTGCTAGCATGATGTCTGGTCTTGAAGCTGTCAAGTACAACAGGCTTCCTATCATGGATCTGTAGAGTTTTTTATCTACATCTGCAGACCTATCATTAGCACACAGCTTGCATCCCGTGATCATGGGGGTTGTCATTGGTTTGCAGTCCTCCATTTTGAATTTTTTCAGCATTTCTTTTACGTATTTTTCTTGAGAAATGAATGTGCCTGTGTTCTTTTACTGAATTTTCAGTCCCAAGTAGAAACTGAGTTCTCCAATCATAGACATTTCAAACTCTGTTTTCATCTCATCAGCAAACCCTTTTGCTAGATCATCTTTGTTGCTTCCAAACATAATGTCATCAACATATACAACAACAATTAGGAGTTCATTTTCATGCGCTTTTATGTATAGATTGATGTCTACTCCACCTCTCTTAAAACCCTGTTTTTGAAAATATTTGTCCAGTCTTGAGTACCAAGCACGAGGAGCCTGTTTCAGTCCATATAGGGCCTTCTTCAGTCTGCACACATAGTCTTCTTTGTCTGTCAATGAGAAGCCTTCTGGCTGTTCCATGTACACTTCTTCTTCTAGATCTCCATTAAGAAAAGCAGACTTTACATCCATTTGATATACCTTGAAGTCTTGATAGCATGCAAATGCCAGGAACATTCTGATAGCTTCCATTCTGGCTACAGGTGCAAATGTTTCATCATAGTCAAGTCCTTCAATTTGTGAGTATCCTTTGCAGACCAGCCTGGCTTTATTCCCGATTACTTGTCCTTGCTCATTCATTTTGTTTTTGAATACCCATTTTGAACCAATGATATTTTTCTCAATAGGTCTAGGAACTAGTTCCCAGGTATTGTTCTTCTCAATTTGGTCCAATTCTTCATTCATTGCTTTTATCCAATACTTGTCCTTGTTGGGTTCTTCAAATTTCTTTGGCTCTATTTGTGATAACATGGCTATGTATACTTCTTCTGTTTGTTCTGTTAGCTGCCTTCTTGTCTGGACTCCTGCTTTCTTGTCTCCTATGATCTGATCTTCAGGATGATTCTTTTGAGTGTATCTTGAGGGGGTTTTCGAGCTCAGCTCTGCATCATATGTTGTCTTGCTTGTTTCATCATCATCCTTGTCTTCCTCTTCATGGTTGTCTGATGGACTGCAGCAGTCTGTATTTCTTGTATTGTTTGGAAGTTCTTCATCAAATCTCACATCAATACTCTCAACTATCTTCCGAAGGATCTTGTTGTAGTACCTGTACCCTTTGCTTTTGGAAGCATATCCTAGAAAAATCCCTTCATCTGCTCTTGCATCAAATTTTCCAAGGTTTTCATCATTATTCTTTATGTAACACTTGCTACCAAAGACTCTGAAATGTTTTATTGAAGTTGGCTTTCCATGCCATAGTTCATATGGAGTTTTGTCACTGCTTGGCCTTAAGTGAGCTTTATTAAGGATATGTACTACTGTGTGTACTGCTTCTGCCGAGAAGGTTTGAGCAATATTATTCTCTTGCATCATAGCTCTGGCTATTTGTTGTACAGACCTATTTTGTCTCTCTGCTACTCCATTCTGCTGAGGTGTCCCTGCAATAGTAAATTGTTGCTTTATTCCATGTTCATTACATAGGTCTGCAAAGTCATAATCCGTGAATTCTCCTCCTCTGTCTGATCTGATACATTTCAGCTTGCATCCAGTTTGATTTTCTGCTAATGCTCTGAATATCTTAAATTTTTCCAATGCTTCTGATTTATTTTTGAGAAAGGCAACCCATGTCATTCTGGAGAAGTCATCTATTATCAGCATGAAATAGGATTCTCCACTTGGTGTTCTAGTTCTAGCAGGTCCACACAGGTCCATGTGTACAAGCTGGAGTGGTCTTCTTGTTGACAAATCCTCTTTAGATTTAAAGGATGTGCGAGTCTGTTTCCCTAATTGACAAGATTTGCATATATTACTTGAAGGCCTTTTTATTTCTGGCATGTCTTTGACAGCTTTCTTCTTGCTCAATTTGATGATATGGTCAAAGCTGAGATGTCCCAATCTCCTATGCCACAACCATGACTCCTCAAGTTTTCTAAGATGGCAGGCTTCATCTTCCTCTTTCACTATGTATACATTGTTCTCTGTTCAAACACCTTTGAGCAGAGTCTTTCCTGTTGTGCTTGACCTGACTACACAATCTTGTGCTCTAAAAAGAACTTCACAGCCTTTGTCACACATCTGACTGACACTCAGTAAATTTTCTTTCAGTCCATCCACAAATAGTACCTCTTGGGATTTTCCTCTACCATTGTCTATGCTGACTGAGCCTTTTCCCTTGATCTTTCCTGATTTATCATTACCAAAAATAACATTGCCAGATTTATTTTCATCAAGAGTTATAAACTTGCTTCTGTCTCCAGTCATGTGTTTGGAGCAGCCACTGTCCAAGTACCACTGGCTTTTTAGATCTTGAGCAGTTAGAGCCAGGTCACAGTTATTCACCTTCTTTATCCACTAGAGGCCCCCTTTTGAACATTTGATTATAGTTTTTGCAGAATTGTGAGCATGAACAAAATTGCTTTGACTCATAAACCTCCTTGAGGTATTGAACATCAGTCTTTGTCTATAATTTCTACATTCAATAATTTTATGGCCAAATTCCTTACAATAAAAACAATAACCATAGAAATTATTTGCATACCTGATGTAAGATTGTTTTCTCCATTTGTTTGTTTGAGATAGCCTCTTCACTGTTTGCATCTTTTGCAGGTCTGAATTACTCTTCTTTGCATAACAATATGCAGCAATGTGTCCTGGCTTGTGGCAGACATAGCAGGTGGCATTCTTCATAGGAGGGAAGAATTTCCTCTGATGACTTCCAAATTTAATATACTTAGGGGCATATGATTCTTTTTCTGTCATCTTAGTATTCATCATATTCTTTGTTACTAGAGGTTTCTTCTGCTCTCTGTCTCTCTTATTGCAGATTTCTTCTTTTGTAGGAATTATTTGAGCTACTTCCTCATCCTTCTTTGCTTTTACAAAAATAATCTCTCTGTCAACCTTTTCTTTTTCTTTACTTGATTCTCCTTCGTAGCCTATTCCGGTCTTTATCATAGGGAATCTTTGAGCAACCAAAATTTCATTCAACTTAATAGAGCTTGTTGTTTGAGAAGGGTATATAGAAACTTTCTGTTGAGCATTTTCTAATTTCTTTCTCAGACACAGAATTTCTTCTTCCAGCTTCTCTTGTTCTCGAGATTTATCTTTGATTTGCTGAAGTAACATATCTTCTATCTTCTTGGCTTCTTCAAGCTTTACCTTCAGCTGCATGAGGACTTCTAAATTTTGTTCTTCTTTCACACATTTTAGGAGAATCTCTTTTTTGTTTTCTGCATTTTAGTTTGAGTCTGTCAATCTCCTCCAGAGCACTTCTTAGCTCCCCCTCAAGGTCTACTTCCCCTTCTTCTTCTTCATCTTCTAGTAGGAGTCCCTCAAGATCTTCTATGGCCATCAATAAAAATTCTCAGGTTCCTTCTTCACTTGAGGGTTCATCTGAGTCTTCAGATGCACTGCTGTCTTGCTGAGCATAGAAGGATTTTCTGCTGAATTTCTTTCCTTTCTGCCAGAACTTTGATGTGTCTTTCTCTGATTCTTGAGCTTGATTTCTTACTTTCTTGTGAGGACATTTAGCAACATAATGTCCAACTCTTCCATAGTTAAAGCATTTGAAGGGAAGTTTACCTTTGTATCTACCCGAGCCTCTATCCAATTTCTTGACAAATTTAGCCTCTTCTTCATCAGAGCAAGAGCATATTTCTTCCTTTTCTTCTTTCCTTTTTTCTGTTTTGAATGCTGCTTCCCTTGTACTTGGCTTCTTCTGTGGGAGCCTCATTTCATAGGCTGTTAGATTTCCAAGTATCCGGTTCATGGTCAAAGTCTCCCAATCCGTTGTCTCTTCTATTGCAGATACCTTGGGATTAAATCTGGATGGGAGTGATCTTAGAATCTTTTGCACAACTATAATTTCTGGTATGGTTTCTCCAAGAGCTTTCATATTGTTAACAATTTCTGCAACTTTTAAGAAGAAGCTGCCAACATCTTCATCATCATTCATTTTTAAGTTTTCAAACTGGGCTCTATATATTTGAAGTTTGGCAGTTTTTACTTTCCGGTCTCCCTCATGTATGTCTTCAAGAGTATCCCATATTTTCTTGGCAGTGTCTTTGTGCATTACTTTAATAAACTCTGCTTCACATAATCCATTCAGGATGGCATTCATGGCTTTTGCATTAGCTACAAAGCTTTCTTTAGCTTCTTTCTCTGTATCAGTTGACTTCGGGGCATATCCTAATTTCACAGCAGCCCAAACTTCTACTCCTAGTGACATTATGTATGTCTTCATTCTGATTTTCCAGAAAGCATAATTTTCACCAGTGAAGAAAGGGGCTTTATTGGTTGAGCATCCTTCTTTACTAGCCATCTTGGGAACCTAGGATCTCCTTTCAGTTGTTAGACTTGTACAAAGGAACCCGATCTGATACCAATTTTTGAATCTCTGATTAAACTGAGAGGGGGGGGGGGTGAATCAGTTTAATACATTCCCGATCTTTTAAACTTTTCAATAAACTTATTTACACCTTCATTTCAAACTCTATTTGATGTGAGAGTAATCTTAGAATGTAATCTGAAAGTATTAGTTTAATAGTGCAGTAGACTTAATTTGAGAGCAGCAGGTATTAAGCAAATGATACATATCAGATCAATACATAAATATCATGCACAGAGACACCAGATATAAGTGGAAACCCACAAAGGGAGAAAACCACATCTTATTATTGTTGTGATGCAAAGGCAAGCTCCAACTCCCTCTCACCACTGTTTTTCTGCAGGCACCAACCTACAGGAGGCTCCTACCTCAATTCTGCAAGCTATAACTTGCAAGGAAGCACCAACTCCCTTCAGTTTTCTGCAGGCACCAACCTACAGGAGGCTCCAACCTCAGTCAGCTACAACTGACGACTATCAAGCTGCAACTTGATAGGGAAGCTCCAACTTCCTCAATTTATCAAACTGAAAGTTTGCTGATTTACCTCAGATATCAGCCCTGTTCTGTAGCTTCTCCTTCTGTTCTGCTTTTTTTAATCTTCTCTGTCTTACTCTTCTATATTCTGCCTTCTCTCGATTTACTCTCTCCTTTTCTATCTTGAATATCAAGATGATATTATTTATAGATTTCTTCACATGACTGTTTGTATTCTGCTTGGAATTCGAAATGGAAAGTCATGTCTCTTTGCCTTCTGCCTTCTCACTCCTTTTATCAGCTTACTCAGAAATTATAACTGTAGGTGTCAATTTTAACATTACAGTGGGAGTTTGTTTTCTCTCAGAGACTTGCCAATGCATCACAAACAATAAAAACAATTAAAACATTTACATTCGAATTACAATATGAATTCCAGCTCACTTATTTTGTCTCTTGGTTTGCTATGCATTTGTCTTTTCTGTGACTGTGTTTTGACTCTTTTCTGCTATGTATGCTTTTCTGTCCTCTGCTGTAGTGTATTTTCTGCATACGTGTAACAGTGCTTTTATATCAGTGCCTCTTAGAAAAATGTGTGACTGCTGACTTGCAACAAGTGTCTTGTTGATGTGGAACATTCCGCAAATGGAACGGACATATATCACAGTCATTGTATATTTATAATCGCCCTCCCAATTAAGCTGAGGCCCGTGGGTCTACAGAGCACATGGCTTATCGCAACAACGTTATATATATATATATAACAGCTCCTTTTCATATATATATAAGTAATTTCAACAATCAACATACATACAAACTTCCTTTTAAAAAGACTTAAATCAATTCTCGGCATTATATAATAAAAACTCTTTAAACAAATAAGAACTCCTTTCGGGCTCACTCGCCGATCTTTTCCGATGTGATGTATCACTCCTCAGCCTCTTCCGATTGCGATTATTCACTGTTATGGCGAAACTTCAAACATATATCAGTCTTGGCTTATAAACCCATCGGGTCCGGCCTTTCAATCGCAATCGCAAATCTTTGTTAACATGTTTCGGAACTCAAACCTATCAAGTCACAATTTATCAGTCCATCGGGTCCGATTCTCAATCGCAATCGCAACTTTCTGTTGTGATGTTCCGATGCTCCACTTTACCTCCGATGCGATTGACCATGGAACTGAAACATTTTTTAGTCATAATTTATAAGCCCATCGGGTCCGGGCTTCAATCGCAATCGCAAGTCTTTAACATGTGTCTGATTTCAAAGGTTTGATGCCATTTGACCCCAGAATCCTCACATATTAACCACCATTTATACACCCATCGGGTCCGGAACTTCAAAAAAAGCAATCGGGGCGCATAATAGAAAAGTTCCGATTGCGATCAGAACACGGATGCGATTTGCATTTATTAACTCTTTCTTATAACAGGATCGGGTCCGCCATTTCAATCACAGCGTTTTACAAAAGACATGCGATTGGGAACTCGGATGTGATTAGCATCTATTAACTCCTGCTTATAAAAGGATCGGGTCCGCCATTTCAATCGCAGCGTTTTACAAAAGACATGCGATTGGGAACTCGGATGCGATTAGCAATTAACTGTGGTATATAGCTCAATTGGGTCCGGCCTTTAATCGGAGCACATAACAAAACTCCGCCGATTGAACCTTTTCTCCGATTGCGATTGGGGAGGGGTCCCACCTTATAAGCCATTTCGTTTTGATAGAACCTTTGGTTAAAGTGCTCCGCTTGTATATAACTGATATATATGCTTATATATATTTTGCCGCTGGAGTGAAGCGATTCCTGGAATAATGTTTGTATTTGTTATATGTGCCTCCGCCGGTTGGAGAGTGCGATTCCCGGAATATGGTTCTGTATTATATGTGTAACGTCCGGCTGGAGTCTGCGATTCCCGGAATAAGATTCGTGTTGTATAATACCGGTTGGAGTGTGCGATTCCCGGAATATGGTTCTGTATTATATGCCGTTGGAGTGAAGCGATTCTCAGAATTTTGTAACTGCTCTCTGCCTTCCTGCGCACTCACCTTTCCGTAGGTTGGAGGTGCGATTCTCGGAATTTTATGCTTGCTCTCGCACTCTGTCTTTGTGTTCCGCCCTTTGGAAGTGCGATCCCGGAATTTTCTAACTACTCTTTGCCTCTGTCTCCTTGTCGCTCCTTTCTGCCCTCTGTCTCTATCTTCGATAACGGTTCTTCCTTGTGCTTCTATGTTGTTACATTTTGACTTTCTTCTTGCTTTGCCTCTATTGCTTTCGCTGTGCCTCTTTTGCCTTCCTTTGCTCTGTTATTGTTTACACTCTTTTACTGATTCTGCCGCCTTTACACGAGTACGCACTCCTTTGCCATCAATGACAATATTTCCAACAAATGTGACGTTGGATCATCTATGACCATGGTTGGCCATGGGTGATTTTCATATTGAGACAATATTTGTCAGAATGTGAAATTCTATCATGGATGACATTGATCGATTATTCATATTAGAAACAAAAGAACTTATAAATCCAAGGGTTTAATATTTTAAACTAAAGGAATTGGTGAACCCGAGGGAATCGATTTAAACATTGAGAGAATTGTTGTCATAATGCGATGTTGGACCAACTATGACCATGATTGGCCATGGGTGATTTTCATATTTAGACAATATTTGTATGAATGTGACATTTGATCATGGATGACATTTATCGATTATTCATATTATAAACTAAAATAAATAATAAACCCAAGGGTTTAATATTATAAACCAAAGGAATTGGTGAACCCAAGGGAATTGATTTAAACATTGAGACAATTCTTGTCACAATGCGACGTTGGACCAACCATGACCATTGTTGGCCATGGGTGATTTTCATATTGAGACAATATTTGTCAGAATGTGACATTTTATCATGGATGACATTGATCAATTATTCATATTATAAACCAAAAGAACTAATAAACCCAAGGGTTTAATATTTTAAACCAAAGGAATTGGTGAACCCAAGGGAATTGATTTAAACGTTGAGACAATTGTTGTCACAATATGACGTTGGACACACCATGACCATGGTTGGCAATGGGTGATTTTCATATTGAGACAATAATTTTCAGAATGTGACATTTGATCATGGATGACATTCATCGATTATTCATATTATAAGCCAAAAGAACTAATAAACCCAAGGGTTTAATATTATAAACCAAAGGAATTGGTGAACACAAGGGAATTTATTTAAACATTGAGACCAATGGTTGTCACAATGCGATGTTGGATCAACTATGACCATGGTTGGCCATGGGTGATTTTGATATTGAGACAATATTTGTCAAAATGTGACATTTGATCATGGATGACATTGATCAATTATTCTTATTATAAACCAAAAGAACTAATAAACCCGAGGGTTTAATATTATAAACCAAAGGAATTGGTTAACACAAGGGAATTTATTTAAACATTGAGACAATTGTTGTCACAATGCGACGTTGGACCGACTATGACCATGGTTGGCCATGGGTGATTTTCATATTGAAACAATATTTGTCAGAATGTGACATTTGATCATGGATGACATTGATCGATTATTCATATTATAAACCAAAGAACTAATAAACCCACGGGTTTAATATTATAAACCAAAGGAATTGGTGAACCCAAGGGAATTGATTTAAACACTGAGGCAATTGTTGTCACAATGCAACGTTGGACCAACCATGACCATTGTTGGCCATGGGTGATTTTCATATTCAGATAATATTTGTCAGAATGTGACATTTGATCATGGATGACATTGATCGATTATTCATATTATAAACCAAAAGAACTAATAAACCTAAGGGTTTAATATTATAAACCAAAGGAATTGGTCAACCCAAGGGAATTTATTTAAACATTGAGAAATTTTTTGTCACAATACGACGTTGGACCAACCATGACCATTGTTGGCCATGGGTGATTTTCATATTGAGACAATATTTGTCAGAATGCGACATTTGATCATTGATGACATTGATCAATTGTTCATATTATAAACCAAAAGAACTAATAAACCCAAGGGTTTAATATTTTAAACCAAAGGAATTGGTGAACCCAAGGGAATTGATTTAAACATTGAGACAATTGTTATCACAATACGATGTTGGACCAACCATGACCATGGTTGGCCATGGGTGATTTTCATATTGAGACAATATTTGTCAGAATGTGACATTTGATCATGGATGACATTCATCAATTATTCATATTATAAACCAAAAGAACTAATAAACCAAAGGGTTTAATATTATAAACCTAAGGAATTGGTGAACACAAGGGAATTTATTTAAACATTGAGACAATGGTTGTCACAATGCGATGTTGGACCAACTATGACTATGGTTGGCCATGGGTGATTTTGATATTGTGACAATATTTGTTAGAATGTGACATTTGATCGTGGATGACATTGATCGATTATTCATATTATAAATCAAAAGAAATAATAAAGCCAAGTGTTTAATATTATAAACCATAGGAATTGGTGAACCCAGGGGAATTCATTTAAACATTAAGACAATTTTTGTCACAATTCGACGTTGGACCAACTATGACCATAATTGGCCATGGGTGATTTTTATATTGAGACAATATTTGTCAAAAAGTGACATTTTATCATGGATGACATTGATCTACTATGGCTAATGCTAATTAGTAATGGTTTCCCATGGTTTTTTTTTTCTAAGTAAAAGTAGTCTATTAACAGAAGAACTAAAGTACATCGGGCCAAGGCCGGATCATTGCCCAGTATTGAGGCATTTTAAACAAAAAACTAGAGTTGAAGACTGCCCTTCAGGAGGGAAACCAGTCAGAAACAGTAAGTGAGAAAAAACCCACGCAAGGGAACCAGAGTATTGTAGTTCTAGAGACCATATCTTAGCAAAAAACAGATGCATGATCGGAGACAACAGGAAACACATGAACAGGCCTGTGAGTATGGGTAGAAATGGAGCAAAAAACCAAAATGAAGAGGAGGAACTACTCATCAGGAGGTTCGTATTCGACTCTGCACCAGAGTTCATCTGGTTCCCCGTCATCCTTGTACAGGTCGGCAATGGAAGTGACCACCTTCCTGGGAGGTGGAGGAGTAACCTGAGCCTCGCTCTCTTGCCCAATTTCGCTATGCACTACCACCTGCTTCACACTAGGCTAACCCACCAAGTCCTTGCTCACCTAGTCCTGCGTGGCCTTGCCCTCAAGACCCTGCAAGTCCATACTATCAAGGTGATTCGGCCCAACATTCTGCTCTGAAGTTTGCGCCTTCGAGATGCTGCGTTCCACCGAGCAAGAATTGGGAGCAATTTCCTGAGGCTCTTCATGGAAGACAATCGTGATTGAGGCGGTCACCTGGGGTCGATTGAGAGAACTGTTGAATGAAAAGTGCGCAGTGCGAGATTGAGCAGGGAGAGCTAAAGGATGGGGGGAATCAAGGCGACGACCCAAGCGGAGAAGGCGACCTCTATGAAGGCTATCTGAATGGGAGTAAGACGCAGAGGAGGAGCCGGAGGTGGAGGGAGAACACCGAATCTGTTGCCTTGTGGAGCCTCTCCTGCATCGCATTCTTTGCCTAAGGCGCAACATTTTCTCAATCGAGACAGTGGGGCAGGGAAGCGAAGTATTGACAGAAGACTGAGGCGTATGAGGATACAGAGAGATTGAAGCAAGCATGCAAGAACAAGCGTGGGAGAAGTGGAGATTTTCTCCAAAATCCAAACAGCAATCAAGACTGCTCCTCTTGCCAGTAACTGTGCACGCATTTGATAGCCCAGGACCCGGGGTGCACCACAGATTCACTGGCCGGAGAACTCTATACGAACCAGAGAAGTGCTCCATAATATCAACCCAATCGACCATGTAACGGTGAATCCTCTGCAATAAACCACCATAAGTATGAACAGAAGGCCGAGCCATATCGCAGTACGCGAAATTGTATCGAGGAGCGGAGTTGTGGTTGTGATTTTCACCTGGAGTTAATGTCATTAAACGCTGAGTAGTCCAAATTAAGAGCCGAGTGACAGCTTCCTTGCGGGTGGTCAGGTGGCTTCCCGTCATGCAACACCCCCATCCCATCACCTTAAACACTATCATCTGCACCCGCATCCGAGAAATGGTTTCCCATGGTTATGAAAATTAATAATTAAAATTAAAATTAATATTTAGAAATATTAATAATTTTAAAAGTAATATTAATATTATTATTCATATTAACAATATTAACATGAATAATTAATATTAGTATTAAAATTAAAATTAATATTAATATTTAATGTTAAAGATATTAATATTTAAATTTATTAATTCATATAAATAATAATAATATTAATAAATTAAAATAATAATAATAAATAATAATAGTTAATATATTATTATTATTAACTTTAACATTAATATTGATAATATTTAATTAATACTAATAATAATAACATTTAATTAATATGAAGAGTGACATTAATATTAATATTTGTTAATAGTGGTAACATTAAATTTAATACTAATATCAAAATATATTATTAGCTTTAGTAAATTTTTAATAATATTATGATTAATAAGTTTAATTATTATTATTATTATATGTCTATGAATGACTTTGTCTTACTATTGTTTGATGATAACTAATCATAATTGATTATAGTTGTTCATGTTCACCATGTTTTAATATTGCTAATTATATTTTCACAATAGTTACAATTGTATGGTTATAATTTACCATTGTTAATCTAATTTTCTCATAATTAAACCTAGCTTATTATTATGAACATTAATAATTATTATAATATATTAATATTAATAATAGTATTTAATTAATATTAAATTTAATAACATTAATTAATATTAATAGTCACACTAACATTAATATTAATATGAAAGAGTTAATATTAATATTAGTTTGTTAAAGAGTTTGGTATTTTATATTTTATTTTTTCTAATTTGTTAATTTATGTTTCATTATATTTTCTTTTTCTTAATTTGTTAACATAGTTAAATTTTATACATTTAATTGAATTAATAATTAAGAGATTAATTTTTTTTTCACTCTTAAAAAATAGATTTAAGTTAACTTTAAAATTCTAAATATGAGTTATATTTAAAATCTGAAACTTTAAAATTCTAAATATAAGTTATATTTAATATTTTAAATTAAGTAAAATAAATAGAAAACAACATCAAATAATAATAATAATTATTTTTTAACATTATAAATTAATTAAAACTTTTAAAATTGTAAATGTTAATTATATATTCTTTAATATTTTTAAAATTATTACATAAAATAATAATATTATTAATAGTTGAATCACACATCAAACCATTCATGTATGAAATCAGAAATTCGGATAATAAAAGAACAATATTAACCAATTTGGAAAAAGAAAAATTCTTTCATCTTTTCGTCTAATTACAATGTTCTACAGAGCTCTCAAATGACGAACACTTTCTTATATCTAATACTTATCAAACATTGGCTAAAGCAATATTAGCTTCCCATAAGAATTTCAAATTTGTTGACTAGTTAACTTTTATAATCTATATAACATATACGAAGAAAAAAATATTTTGATACCTACATAAATTGATGCCTATAAACATTTATCAATTATCTATTTTTTATAACTGCTAACTTAAATAATTTATTGAAAATCAATTTTATCATAATTTCATATAATATATAATTTTTTTTTTTATAAAAACGTACTCAAAATCACTAACAAATCAATTAAGTATAATACATTATAACTTTAAATTATAGTAATTTAATGGCATTTAATACATTATAGCGTTAAATTATACTAAATTTTTGGCATTTAACAAATAATTGGGACAATCTCAACGATACTCAAAACATAATAGTCTCACGTAACATAAAACATTTAACATAAAATTCGGCTCGACATTACATGCTATAGTAAAGCCTTACCCTTGTCATTGATAAACAAATTCAATCAAAACATCATCGCAAGGGAATTGAGCAATAATAAAACATTAAAAAACTCACACACATTTGATGTACTTTTATTGCAGCGCGTAAGAAGGGACTTCATGCAGAAAGACATACAAGCCTACGTTAAGAAAAACATACAAGTCTAAGTAAATACAAAACCACTGATGCACGACGTTTCGAAAAGTGTGAGGCTGTTAAGGAGTGACATGGCTTAAGTTGTAGCCTTATTTTTGGATTCCAAACCGCTACCTTGTAAACGCGATATCGATCCGGTGCCCGAATCATCAGGTGCGGCCATTAAGAGGGGCCATGCATCGGTGCTCCTCCATGATTTCACCAGAGCTGTTAACAAGCAATGCGTCAATCACATTTTCCAAACCATTGCCTTGTAAACACGATATCAATCCGATGCTCGAATCATTAGGGGCGGACATTAAGAGGGGCCACGTATCGGCGCTCGTCCATGTCCATTATTTCACTGGAGGCACTAACAAGCAATCCGTTGATCACATTTTCCAAACCACTGCCATGTAAACATGATATCAATCCAGCGCCCAAATCATTAGGGGTGGCCATTAAGAGGGGCCATGTATCGGCGCTCCAGATTTTCACTAGTTTCTTTTAAATGATACTTGGCAGGTGGTGGTGGTAAAGTTCACCCTAATTTGATAGGTGGCGTTCAACAAATGGCATAGTAATTTTTTAATCATGTTTTGTAAAAAATTAATTTAAGTATGGTTTAAATATGTGATTTAGATATGCAAGGAAGTTAGTTGTTTGAATTTTGTCCATTGATTTAGTGGCGATGACCAGAATATGCTGGCATCTTTCAATCTAGACCATCGGATGAAAAATATTAATTAGCAAAAGGATTAATGAAGCCAATTCCAATAGGGGGGCATGCCTATCAGAATGTGACATTTGATCATGGATGACATTGCTCGATTATTAATATTATAAACCAAAAGAACTAATAAACGCAAGGGTTTAATATTATAAACCAAAGGAAATGGTCAACCCAAGGGAATTGATTTAAACATTGAGACAATTGTTGTCATAATGCGACGTTGGACCAACTATGACCATGGTTGGCCATGGGTGATTTTTATATTGAGACAATATTTGTCAGAATGTGGCATCTGATCATGGATGACATTGATCGATTATTCATATTATAGACCAAAAGAACTAATAAACCCAAGCGTTTAATATTATAAACCAAAGGAATTGGTGAACCCAAGGGAATTTATTTAAACATTAAGACAATTGTTGTCACAATGCGACGTTGGAGCAACTATGACCATGGTTGGCCATGGGTGATTTTCATATTGAGACAATATTTGTCTGAATGTGACATTTGATAATGGATGACATTGATTGATTATTCATATTATAAACCTAAAGAACTAATAAACCCAAGGGTTTAATATTATAAACAAAAGGAATTTGTGAACCCAAGGCAATTGATTTAAACATTGAGACAATTGTTGTCACAATGCGACGTTGGACCAACTATGACCATGGTTGGCCATCGGTGATTTTCATATTGAGACAATATTTGTTAGAATATGACATTTGATCATGGATGACATTGATCGACTATCCAAATTATAAACCAAAAGAACTTATAAACCCAAAGGATTAATATTATAAACTAAAGGAATTGGTGAACCCAAGGGAATTGATTTAAACATTGAGACAATTGTTGTCACAATGCAATGTTGAAACAACTATGACAATGGTTGGGCATGGGTGATTTTCATATTGAGACAATATTTGTCAGAATTTCAAATTTGATCATGGATGACATTGATCGATTATTCATATTATAAACCAAAAGAACTAATAAACCAAGGGTTTAATATTATAAACCAAAGTAATTGGTGAACCCAAGGGTATTGATTTAAACTTTGAGACAATTTTTGTCACAATGCGACACTGGAGCAACTATGACCTTTGTTGGCAATGGGCGATTTTCATATTGAGAAAATATTTGTCAGAATGTGAGATTTAATCATGCATGACATTGATCGATTATTCATATTATAAGCCAAAAGAACCAATAAACCTAAGAGTTTAATATTATAACCACCTAACCAAAGGATTGGTTGACCAAAAATTGATTTAAACATTGGAGCAATTAACATTGTCACAATGCGACGTTGGACAAACAGCTGACCATGGTTGGCCATGAGTGATTTCATAGTGAGACAATATTTGTCGAGAATGTGACATTTGATCATGTTAGCATTGATCGATTATTCATATTATAAACCAAAGAACTAATAAACCCAAGGGTTTAATATTATAAACCAAAGGAATTGAGTGAACCCAGAGATGATTTAAGCATTCCAGAGACAATGGTTGTCACAATGCGATGTTGAACCAACTATGTACATGGTTGGCCATGGGTGATTTTACTTTTCGAAAAATATTTGTCGAAATGTGACATTTGATCATGGTTAGCGTTGATCGATTATTCATATTATAAACCAAATTTAGCTAATAAACCCAAGGGTTTAATATTATAAACCAAAGTAATTGGTGAACCCAAAGGAATTGATTTAAACATTGAGATAATTGTTGTCACAATGCGACATTAGACCAACTATGACCATGGTTGGCCATGGGTGATTTTCATATTGAGACAATATTTGTCAGAAAGTGACATTTGATCATGGATGACATTGATCGATTATTCATATTATAAACCAAAAGAACTAATAAACCCAAGGGTTTAATATTATAAACCAAAGGAATTGGTCAACCCAAGGGAATTGATTTAAACATTGAGACAATTGTTGTCACAATGCGACGTTGGACCAACTATGACCATGGTTGGCCATGGGTGATTTTCATATAGAGACAATATTTTTTAGAATGTGACATTTGATCATGGATGAAATTGATCGATTATTCATATTATAAACCAAAAGAACTAATAAACCCAAGGGTTTAATATTATAAACCAAATGAATTGGTGAACCCAAAGAAATTGATTTAAACATTGAGACAATTTTTGTCACAATGCGAAGTTTGACCAACTATGACCATGGTTGGCCATGGGTGATTTTCATGTTGACACGATATTTGTCAGAATGTGACATTTGAACATGGATGACATTGATGAATTAATTTTATAATATTATATACCAAAAAGAACTAATGCTGACAGGGACCAATAACCTGAACCAAAGGATTTGGTGAACCCAAAATTGATTTAAACATTGAGACAATTGTTGTCCTGATAAATTGGACCAGCTTGTGATCATGGTTGGCCATGGGTGATTTCATATTGAGACAATATTTGTCGAATGTGACATTTGATCATGGATGACATTGATCGATTATTCATATTATAAATCAAAAGAAACTAATAAACCCAAGGTTCTAATATTATAAATGAAAGGAACTGGTGAACCCAAGGTAATTGATTTAAACACTGAGACAATTGCTGTCACAATGCGATGTTGGACCAAACTATGACCATGGTTGGCCATGGGTCATTTTCATATTGAGAGAATATTTGTCAGAATGTGACATTTGATCATGGATGACATTGATCGATTATTCATATTATAAATCAAAAGAACTAATAAACCCAATGGTTTAATATTATAAACCAAAGGAATTGGTGAAGCCAAGGGAATTGATTTAAACATTGAGACAATTCTTGTCACAATGTGACGTTGGACCAACCATGATCTGGTTGGCCATGGGTGTTTTTCATATTGAGACAATATTTGTCAGAATGTGACATTCGATCATGGATGACATTGATCGACTATTCATATTATAAACCAAAAGAACTAATAAACCCAAGGGTTTAGTATTATAAACAAAAGGAATTGGTGGACCTGAGGGAATTGATTTAAATATTCAGAGAATTTTTGTCACAATGCGACGTTGGACCAACCATGACCATGGTTGGCCATGGGTGATTTTCATATTGAGACAATATTTGTCAGAATGTGACATTTGATAATGGATGACATTGATCGATTATTCATATTATAAACTAAAAGAACTAATAAATCCAAGGGTTTATTATTATAAACCAAAGGAATTGGTGAACGCAAGGTAATTGATTTAAGCATTGAGACAATTGTTGTCACAATGCGATGTTGGACCAACCATTACCATGGTTGGCCATGGTTGATTTTCATATTGAGACAATATTTGTCAGAATGTGACATTTGATCATGGATGACATTGATCGATTATTCATATGATAAACCAAAAGAATTAATAAACCCAAGGGTTTAATATTACAAACCAAAGGAATTGGTGAACCCAAAGGAATTGATTTAAACATTGAGACAATTGTTGTCACAATGTGACATTGGACCAACCATGACCATGGTTGGCCATGGGTGATTTTCATATTGAGACAATATTTGTCAGAATATGACATTTGATCATGGATGACATTGATCGATTCTTCGTATTATAAACCAAAATGATAAAATAAACCAAAGGAATTGATTTAAACATTGAGACAATTGTTGTCACAATGTGACGTTAGACCAACCATGACCATAGTTAGCCATGGGTGATTTTCATATTGAGACAATATTTGTCTGAATGTGACATTTAGTCATGAATGACATTCATCAATTATTCATATTATAAACCGAAAGAACTAATAAACCCAAGGGCTTGATATTATAAACCAAAGGAATTGGTGAACCCAAGGGAATTGATTTAAACATTGAGACAATTGTTGTCACAATGAGACGTTGGACCAACTATGACCATGGTTAGCCATGGGTGATTTTCATATTAAGACAATATTTGTGAGAATGTGACATTTGATCATGAATGACATTGATCTACTATAGCTAATACTAATTAACAATGGTTTCCCATGGTTATGAAAATTAATAATTAAAATTAAAATTAATATTTAGAAATATTAATAATATTAAAAGTAATATTCATATTATTATTCATATTAACAATATTAACATGAATAATTAATATTAGTATTAAAATTAGAATTAATATTAATATATAATGTTAAAGATATTAATATTTAAATTTATTAATTCATATAAATAATAATAATATTAATAAATTAAAATAATAATAATAAATAATATTGTAAATTAAAATTTGTTAACATTATTGTTAATACTAAATTTTGCTAATATTATTTATTAATATTAATATTTATAATATTAAAAATAATATTTTTATTCTTATTCAAATTAATTAATATTAATAGTAAAACTTATTTATTTATTAATATTAGGATATTCCTACATATTAATTATTTAATATCAAATACTAATATAAAATATTAGTAGATTAATACATATATAACAAAGTATAATAATAGGTAATATATTATTATTATTAACTTTAATATTAATACTGATAATATTTAATTAATACTAATATTAATAACATTAACTAATAATAAGACTGACATTAATATTAATATTTGTTAATAGTGGTTAACATTAGCTTTAATATTAATATCAAAATATTTTATTAGCTTTAGTAAATTTTTAATAATATTATAATTAATAATTTTAATTATTATTATTATTATAGGTCTATGAATAACTTTGTCTTACTATTGTTTGATTATGACTAATCATAGTTGATTATAGTTGTCCATGTTCACCATGTTTAAATATTGCTAATTATGTTTTCATTATAGTTAATAATTGTATGGTTATAATTGACGATTGTTAATCTAAATTTCTCATGATTAAACATGACTTATTATTATGAACATTAATAATTATTATAATATATTAATATTAATAATAGTATTTGATTGATATTAAATTTAATAACATTAATTGATATTAATAATCACACTAACATTAATATTAATAGTCATTGATAGTTGTTAATATTAACTTTAATATTGTTAATATTAATATTAGTTTGTTATTTTATATTTTATTTTTTCTAATTTGTTATTTTACATTTTATTATATTTTATTTTTCTTACTTTGTTAATGCAGTTAAATTTTATACATTTAGTTGAATTAATAATTAAGAGATCAATTTTTTTTTTCACTCTTAAAAAATAGATTTAAGTTAACTTTAAAATTCTAAATATGAGTTATATTTAAAATCTTAAACTTTAAAATTCTAAATATAATTTATATTTAATATTTTAAATTAAGTAAAATGAATAAAAAAGAACATAAAATAATTTTTTTTTTTTTTTAACATTATAACTTAATTAAAACTTTCAAAATTGTAAATGTTAATTATATATTCTTTAATATTTTTAAAATTATTACATAAAATAATAATATTATTAATAGTTGAATCACACATCAAACCATTCATGTATGAAATCAGAATTTCGGATAATAAAAGAACAATATTAACCTATCTGAAAAAAAGAAAACTTCTTTTATCTTTTCGTCTAACTACAATGTTCTATAGAGCTCTCAAACGATGAACACTTTCTTATATCTAATACTTATCAAACATTGGATAAGGCAATATTATCTTCCCATAAGAATTTTGAAATCGTTGACTAGTTAACTTTTATAATCTTTATAACATATATGAAGAAAAAAAATATTTTGATACCTAAATAAATTGATGCCTATAAACATTTATCAATTATCTATTTTTTATAACTGCTAACTTAAATAATTTATTGAAAATCAATTTTATCATAATTTCATATAATATCAAAAAAAGGAAATTATAAAAACATACTCAAAATCACTAACAAATCAATTAAGTATAATACATTATAACTTTAAATTATAGTAATTTAATGGAATTTAATACATTATAGCTTTAAATTATACTAAATTTTTGGCATTTAACAAATAATTGGGACAATCTCAACGATACTCAAAACATAATAGTCTCACGTAACATAAAACATTTAACATAAAATTGGGCTCGACGTTACATCCTATAGTAAAGCCTTACCATTGTCATTGATAAACAAATTCAATCCAAACATCATCGCTAGGGAATTGAGCAATGATAAAACATTAAAACACTCACACGCATTTGCTGTACTTTTATTGTAGCGCGTAAGAAGGGACTTCATGAAGAAAGACATACAAGCCTACGTTCAGAAAAACATACAAGTCTAAGTAAATTCAAAACCACTGATGGACGGCGTTTCGAAGAGTGGGAGGTCGTTAGGGAGTGACATGGCTTAAGTTGTAGCCTTATTTTTGGATTCCAAACCACTACCTTGTAAACAAGATATCAATCCGGTGCCCGAATCATCAGGGGTGGCAATTAAGAGGGGCCACGTATCGGTGCTTGTCCATGATTTAACTGGAGGTGTTAACAAGCAATGCGTCGATCACATTTTCCAAACTACTGCCTTGTAAACAAGATATCAATCTGGCGCCCAAATCATCAAGGGCGACCATTAAGAGGGGCCACATATTGGTGCTCATCCATTTCCATTATTTCACCAGAGGCGTTAACAAGCAATGCGTCGATCACATTTTCGAAACGGTTGCCTTGTAAACATGATATCAATCCGGTGCCTGAATCATCAGGGGCGGCCATTAAGAGGGGCCACGTATCGGCGCTCGAGATTTTCACTAGTTTCTTTTAAATGATACTTGGCAGGTGGTAGTGGCAGATTTCACGCTAATCTAATAGGTGGCGTTCAACAAATGGCATAGTAAATTTTTAATCATGTTTTGTAAAAAATTAATTGAAGTATGGTTTAAACATGTGATTTAGATATGCAAGGAAGTTATATGTTTGAATTTCATCCATTGATTAAGTGGTGATGACCAGAATATAGCAGCATCTTTCAATCTAGACCATCAGATGAAAAAGATTAATTAGGAAAAAGATTAATGAAGCCAATTCCAATAGGGAGGTACGCCTATCAGAATGTGACATTTGATCATGGATGACATTGATCGATTATTCATATTATAAACCAAAGGAATTGGTGAACCCAAGGGAATTGATTTAAACATTGAGACAATTGTTGTCATAATGCGACATTGGACCAACTATGACCATGGTTGGCCATGCGTGATTTTCATATTGAGACAATATTTGTCAGAATGTGACATTTGATCATGGATGACATTGATCGATTATTCATATTATAAAATAAAAGAACTAATAAACCCAAGGGATTAATATTATAAACCAAAGGAATTGGTGAACCAAAGGGAATTGATTTAAACATTGAGAAAATTATTGTCACAATGCAACGTTGGACCAACTATGACCATGGTTGGCCATGGGTGGTTTTCATATTAAGAAAATAATTTTCAGAATGTGACATTTGATCATGGATGAAATTGATCAATTATTCATATTATAAACCAAAATAACTAATAAACCCAAGATTTTAATATTATAAACCAAAGGAATTCATGAAACCAAGGGAATGGATTTAAAAATTGAGACAATTGTTGTCACAATGCGTCGTTGGACCAACTATGACCATGGTTGGCCATGAGTGATTTTCATATTGAGACAATATTTTTGAGAATTTGACATTTTATCATGGATGACATTGATTGATTATTCATATTATAAAACAAATGAACTAATAAACCCAAATGTTTAATATTATAAACCAAAGGAATTGGTGAAGACAAGGGAATTGATTTAAACATTGAGACAATTGTTGTCACAATGCGACGTTGCACCAACTATGACCATGGTTGGCCATGGGTGATTTTCATATTGAGACAATATTTTTCTGAATGTGACATTTGATCATGGATGACATTAATCGATTATTCATATTATAAACCAAAAGAACTAATAAACCAAAGGAATTGGTGAACCCAAGGGAATTGATTCAAACATTGACACAATTGTTGTCACAATGTGACGTTGGACCAACTATGACCATGGTTGGCCATGGGTGGTTTTCATATTGAGACAATATTTGTCAGAATTTGACATTTGATCATGGATGACATTGATCGATTATTCATATTATAAACCAAAAGAACTAATAAACCCAAGGTTTTAATAATACAAACCAAATGAATTGGTGAACCCAAGGAAATTGATTTAAACATTGAGACATTTGGGTTTCACAATGTGACGTTGGAGCAACTATGACCATGGTTGGACATGGGTGAATTTCATATTAAGACAATATTTGTCAGAATGTGACATTTGATCATGGTTGAAATTGATGAATTATTCATATTATAAACCAAAAGAACTAATAAACCGAAGGGTTTAATATTATAAGAAGGAATTTGTGAACCTAAGGGAATTGATTTAAACATTCAGACAATTGTTGTCACAATGCGACGTTGCACCAACTATGACCTTGGTTGGCCATAGGTGAATTTCATATTGAGACAATATTTGTTAGAATGTGACATTTGATCATGGATGAAATTGATCTATTATTCATATTATAAACCAAAAGAACTAATAAACATAATGGTTTAATATTATAAGCCAAAGTAATTGGTGAACCCAAGTGAATTGATTTAAACATTGAGACAATTGTTGTCATGATGCAACGTTGGACCAACTATGACCATGTTCAGCCATGGGTGATTTTCATATCGAGACAATATTTTTTAGAATGTGACATTTGATCGTGGATGAAATTGATCGATTATTCATATTATAAACCAAAAGAACTAATAAACCCAATGGTTTAATGTTATAAACCAAAGGAATTGGTGAACCCAAGGGAATGGATTTAAACATTCAGACAATTTTTGTCACAATGTGATGTTGGACCAACTATGACCATGGTTGGCCATGGGTGATTTTCATATTGAGACAATATTTGTCTAAATGTGACATTCGATAAGGATGACATTGTTCGATTCTTCATATTATAAACCAAAAGAACTAATAAACCCAAGGGTTTAATATTATAAACCAAAGGAATTGGTGAACACAAGGGAATTGATTTAAACATTGATACAATTATTGTCACAATCCGACGTTGGACCAACTGTGACCATGGTTGACCATGGGTGATTTTCATATTGAGACAATATTTGTCAGAATGTGACATTTGATCGTAGATGACATTGATCGATTATTCATATTATAAATGAAAAGAACTAATAAACCCAAGGGTTTAATATTATAAACAAAAGGAATTGGTGAACCCAAGGGAATTGATTTAAACATTGAGACAATTGTTGTCACAATGCGACGTTGGATGACCCATGATCATCGTTGGCCATGGGTGATTTTCATATTGAGACAATATTTGTCAAAATGCGACGTTTGATCATGGACGACATTCATCGATTATTCATATTATAAACCAAAAGAACTAATAAAACCAAGGGTTTAATATTATAAACCAAAGGAATTGGTGAACCCAAGGGAATTGATTTGAATATTGAAACAATTGTTGTCACAATGCGACGTTGGACCAACCATGACTATCGTTAGCCATGGGTGATTTTAATATTGAGACAATATTTTCCAGAATGTGACATTTGATCATGGATGACATTGATTGATTATTCATATCATAAACCAAAAGAACTGATAAACCCGAGGGTTTAATATTATAAACAAAAGGAATTGGTGAACGCAAGGGAATTGATTTAAATATTTAGACAATTGTTGTCACAATGCGACGTTGGACCAATAATGACCATGGTTGGCCATGGGTGATTTTCATATTGAGACAATATTAGTCAGAATGTGACATTTGATCATGGATGACATTGATTGATTATTCATATTATAAACCAAAATAACTAATAAACCCAAGGCTTTAATATTATACACCCAAGGAATTGGTGAACCAAAGGGAATTGATTTAAACATTGAGACAATTGTTGTCACAATGCGACATTGGACCAGCTATGAACATGGTTGGCCATGGGCAATTTTCATATTGAGGCAATATTTGTCAGAATGTGACATTTGATCATGGATGACATTGGTCGATTATTCATATTATAAACCAAAAGAACTAATAAACCCAAGGGTTTAATATTATAAACCAAAGGAATTGGTGAACCCAAGGGAATTGATTTAAACATTGAGACAAATTTTGTCACAATGCGACATTGGACCAACTATGAACATGGTTGGCCATGGGTGATTTTCATATTGACACAATATTTTTCAGAATCTGAAATTTGATCAGGAATGACATTGATCGATTATTCATATTATAAACCAAAATAGCTAATAAACCTAAGGGTTTAATATTATAAACCAAAGTAATTGGTGAACCCAAGGGAATTGGTTTAAACATTGAGACAATTGTTGTCACAATGCCATGTTAGAGCAACCATGACCATGGTTGGCCATGGGTGATTTTCATATTGAGACAGTATTTTTCAGAATGTGACATTTGATCATGGATGACATTGATCAATTATTCATATTATAAACCAAAAGAACTAACAAACCCAACGGTTTAACATTATAAACCAAAGGATTTGGTCAACCCAAGGGAATTGATTTAAACATTGACACAATTTTTGTCACAATGCAATGTTGGACCAACCATGATCATGGTTGGCCATGGGTGATTCTAATATTCAGACAATATTTGTCAGAATCTGACATTTGATCATGCATGACATTGATCGATTATTCATATTATAACCCAAAAGAACTAATAAACCCAAGGGTTTAATATTATAAACCAAAGGAATTGATGAACCCAAGGGAATTGATTTAAACATTGAGACAATTGTTCTCACAATGCGATGTTGGACCAACGATGACCATGGTTGGCCATGTGTGATTTTCATATTGAGACAATATTTTTCAGAATGTGACATTTGATCATGGATGACATTGATCGATTATTCATATTATAAACCAAAAGAACTAATAAACCCAATGGTTTAATATTATAAAACAAAGGAATTGGTGAACCCAAGATAATTGATTTAAACATTGAGACAATTATTGTCACAACGCGACGTTGGACCAACCATGACCATGGTTGGCCATGGGTGATTTTCATATTGAGAGAATATTTGTCAAAATGTGACATTTGATCATGGACGACATTGATCAATTATTCATATTATAAACCAAAAGAACTAACAAACCCAAGGGTTTAATATTATAAACCAAAGGATTTGGTGACCCCAAGGGAATTGATTTAAACATTGACAAAATTGTTGTCACAATGCGATGTTGGACCAACCATGATCATGGTTGGCCATGGGTGATTTTCATATTCAGAGAATATTTGTCAGAATCTGACATTTGATCATGGATGACATTGATTGATTATTCATATTATAAACCAAAATAACTAATAAACCCAAGGGTTTAATATTATAAACCAAAGGAATTGATGATCCCAAGGGAATTGATTTAAACATTGAGACAATTGTTCTCACAATTCGATGTTGAACCAACGATGACCATGGTTGGCCATGGGTGATTTTCATATTGGGACAATATTTGTCAGAATGTGACATTTGATCATGGATTACATTGATCGATTATTCATATTATAAACCAAAAGAACTAATAAACCCAAGTGTTTAATATTATAAACCAAAGGAATTGGTGAACCCAAGGGAATTGATTTAAACATTGAGACAATTGTTGTCACAATGCGACGTTGGACCAACTATGACCATGGTTGGCCATGGGTGGACATTTGGTCATGGATGACATTGATCTACTATGGCTAATGCTAATTAACAATGGTTTCCCATGGTTATGAAAATTAATAATTAAAATTAAAATTAATATTTAGAAATATTAATAATATTAAAAGTAATATTAATATTATTATTCATATTAACAATATTAACATGAAGAATTAATATTAGTATTAAAATTAAAATTAAAATTAATATTCAATGTTAAACATATTAATATTTAAATTTATTAATTCATATAAATAATCATTATATTAATAAATTAAAATAATAATAATAAATAATATTGTAAATTAAAATTTGTTAACATTATTGTTAATACTAAATGTTGTGCATATTATTTATTAATATTAATATTAATAATATGAAAAATAATATTGTTATTCTTATTTAAATTAATTAATATTAATAGTAAAACTTATTTATTTATTAATATTAGTATATTCGTACATATTAATTATTTAATATCAAATACTAATATAAAAGATTAGTAGAGTAATACATATATAACAAAGTATAATAATAGTTAATATATTATTATTATTAACTTTAATATTAATATTGATAATATTTAATTAATACTAATATTAATAACATTTAATTAATATTAAGAGTGACATTAATATTAATATTTGTTAATAGTGGTTAACATTAACTTTAATATTAATATCAAAATATATTATTAGCTTTAGTAAATTTTTAATAATATTTGATTAATAATTTTAATTATTATTATTATTATATGTCTATGAATGACTTTGTCTTGCTATTGTTTGATTAGGACTAATCATAGTTGATTATAGTTGTCCATGTTTACCATGTTTCAATATTGCTAATTATGTTTTCACTATAGTTAACAATTATATGGTTATAATTGACCATTGTTAATCTAAATTTATCATGATTAAATATGACTTATTATTATGAACATTAATAATTATTATAATATATTAATATTAATCATAGTATTTAATTAATATTAAATTTAATAACATTTATTAATATTAATAGTCACACTAACATTAACATTAATATTCATTGATAGTTGTTAATATTAACTTTAATATTAATATGAAAGAGTTAATATTAATATTAGTTTGTTAAAGAGTTCGTTATTTTATATTTTATTTTTTCTAATTTGTTATTTTATATTTTATTATATTTTATTTTTCTTAATTTGTTAACATAGTTAAATTTTATACATTTAATTGAATTAATAATTAAGAAATCAATTTTTTTTTCTCTTAAAAAATAGATTTAAGTTAACTTTAAAATTCTAAATATGAGTTATATTTAAAATCTTAAACTCAAAAATTCTAAATATAAGTTATATTTACTGTTTTAAATTAAGTAAAATAAATAAAAAACAACATAAAATAATAATTCTTATTTTTTAACATTATAAAATAATTAAAAATTTTAAAACTATAAATGTTAATTAGATATTCTTTAATATTTTTAAAATTATTACATAAAATAATAATATTATTAATAGTTGAATCACACATCAAACCATTCATGTATGAAATGAGAAATTTGGATAATAAAAGAACAATATTAACCTATCTGGAAAAAGAAAACTTCTTTCATATTTTCATCTAATTACAATGTTCTACAGAGCTCTCAAATGATGAACAATTTCTTATATCTAATACTTATCAAACGTTGGCTAAGGAAATATTATCTTCCCACAAGAATTTCGAAATCGTTGACTAGATAAATTTTATAATCTATATGACATATATGAAGAAAAAAATATTTTAGTACCTACATAAATTGATGCCTATAAACATTTATCAATTATCTACTTTTTATAATTGCTAACTTAAATAATTTATTGAAAATCAATTTTATCATAATTTCAATTATCTATTTTTGGACCAACTATGACCATGGTTGGCCATGGCTGATTTTTATATTGAGACAATATTTATCAGAATGTGACATTTTATCATGGATGACATTGATCGATCATTCATATTATAAACGAAAAGAACTTATAAACCCAAGGGTTTAATATTATAAAACAAAGGAATTGGTGAACCCAAGGGAATTGATTTAAACATTGAGAAAATTGTTGTCACAATGCGACGTTGGACCAACTATGACCATGGTTGGCCATGGGTGATTTTCATATTGACACAACATTTGTCAGAATGTGACATTTGATCATGGATGACATTGATCGATTATTCATATTATAAACCAAAATAACTAATAAACCCAAGGGTTTAATATTCTAAACCAAAGGAATTGTGAACCCAAGGGAATTGATTTAAACATTGAGACAATTTTTGTCACAATGCGACGTTGGACCAAACTATTACCATGGTTGGCCATGGGTGATTTTCATATTGAGACAATATTTGTCTGAATGTGACATTTGATCATCGATGACATTGATCGATTATTCATATTATAAACCAAAATAACTAATAAACCCAAGGGTTTAATATTATAAACCAAAGGAATTGTGAACCCAATGGAATTGATTTAAACATTCAGACAATTGTTGTCACAATGCGACGTTGGACCAAACTATGACCATGGTTGGCCATGGGTGATTTTCATATTGAGACAATGTTTGTCAGAATGTTACATTTGATCATGGATGACATTGATCGATTATTCATATTATAAACTAAAAGAACTAATAAACCCAAGGGTTTAATATTACAAACGAAAGGAATTGGTGAACCCAAGGGAATTGATTTAAATATTGAGACAATTATTGTCACAATGTGACATTGGACCAACTGTGACCATGGTTGGCCATGGGTGATTTTCATATTGAGACAATGTTTGTCAGAATGTTACATTTGATCATGCATAAAATTGATCGATTATTCATATTATAAATGAAAAGAACTAATAAACCCAAGGGTTTAACATTATAAACCAAAGGAATTGGTAAACCTGAGCGAATTGATTTAAACATTGAAACAATTGTTGTCACAATGCAACGTTGGACCAACTATGACCATGGTTGGCCATGGGTGATTTTCATATTGAGACAATATTTGTTAGAATGTGACATTTCATCATGGATGACATTGATTGATTATTCATATTATAAACCAAAAGAGCTAATAAACCCAATGTTTTAATATTATAAACCAAAGGAATTGGTGAACCCAAGGGAATTTGTTTAAACATTGAGAGAATTGTTGTCACAATGCGACGTTGGACGGACTATGACCATGATTGTCCATGGGTGATTTTCATATTTAGACAATATTTTTCAGAATGTGACATTTGATCAATGATGACATTGATCGATTATTCATATTATAAACCAAAAGAACTAATAAACCCAAGGGTTTAATATTATAAACCAAAGGAATTGGTGAACCCAAGGGAATTGATTTAAACATTGAGACAATTGTTGTCACAATGTGACGTTGGAGCAACTATGACCATGGTTGGCCATGGGTGATTTTCATATTGAGACAATATTTGTGAGAATGTGACATTTGATCATGGATGACATTGTTCGATTATTCATATTATAAACCAAAAGAACTAATAAACCCAAGGGTTAAATATTATAAACCAAAGGAATTGGTGAACCCAAGGGAATTGATTTAAACATTGATACAATTGTTGTCACAATGTGACATTGGACCAAACTATGACCATGGTTGGCCATGGGTGATTTTCATATTGAGACAATATTTGTTAGAATGTGACATTTGATCATAGATGACATTGATCGATTATTCATATTATAAACCAAAAGCGCTAATAAACCCAAGGGTTTAATATTATAAACCAAAGGAATTGGTGAACCCAAGGGAATTGATTTAAACGTTGACACAATCGTTGTCACAATGCGACGTTGGACCAACCATGATCATGGTTGGCCATGGGTGATTTTCATATTGAGACAATGTTTGTCAGAATGTGACATTTTATCATGGATGACATTGACCGATTATTCATATTATAAACCAAAATAACTAATAAAACCAAGGGTTTAATATTATAAACCAAAGGAATTGGTGAACACAAGGGAATTTATTTAAACATTAAGACAATTGTTGTCACAATGTGACATTGGACCAACTATGACCATGGTTGGCCATGGGTGATTTTCATATTGAGACAATATTTGTCAGAATGTGAAATTTGATCATGGATGACATTGATCGATTATTCATATTATAAACCAAAATAACTAATAAACCTGAGGGTTTAATATATTAAACAAAAGGAATTGGTGAACCAAAGGGAATTGATTTAAACATTGAGACAATTGTTGTCACAATGCGACGTTGGACCAACCATGACCATGGTTGGCCATGGGTGATTTTCATATTGTGTAACACCCCCAAGTTCTATGCTTTTCAAATGAGACATTTGAACATAAATCCAAAGGGGAGTGGACCCCAATGGATAATTATTGTGTGGATGTGGTTAACTAATTATTTATGAAAAATAAATAAAATATTGTGTATGCACTATGACCAGATGAGAAAGTGAGATCACATGCCTAATCCATGAGGTGATGGAAAAGGAAAAAAAGACTTTCCCCAAATCTTTCAAAAATCCTTGAAAGAAATTATTTCTAATTTAGATTTTGAGGAAAAATCTAAATTTCCCCAATGAAGAGGAGTAGTTGGGAAGAGGTGAGAAAAAGCTGGAAAAGCTGAGGAAAAGCTTAAAGCAGCTTTAAAGAGTCCCAAAATGGGAAGCCTAGGCTAAACAGGAATAAAGCATCCTGAAATTCTGGACGTAGAATTGGAAACAAGCTTTGGGGAAAGCATAACTTAAATAAGCTACTCCAGAACAGATTGAGGTTAGTCTGTTCTTGGAGGATCTCAGCTCGGGGGTGAGTTCTGGAGATAAACGAACTCTACGGTTGGGAGGACTGGTCATAGTATCGGTATGCATGCATAAATTTGGAGATTTCTGTAAGTCTGTATTAAATATATCTCTGTTTTATGAATTGTGATGTTATAGTTCATTATGAAATTTATGAATTGTTATGTTATGGCTCATTATGAAAATTTTAGATTGATTAATTGGTTAGTAACTCATGTAATTGCAACCTAAAGCTATTGATAGCAGAGACAAATGGTTGGATTATAGGGATGAGTACCTTGTAGTAATGAAGTTAGAGATGGTAAATCATTTGAACAGCTAATCTAATAACTATGTACAAGAGTAGCTTGTTGCCTTTTGAAAGGGATATTTAATTGCTGTGTGTTTAGACAGGAAATGTTAACAAAACAATACCCATGAACAGCAAGTACCAAACAACTAAACCTATCATACCAATATTGATTGATCCAGGTGGATATTGGTGGTCACCCGCCTATTCCACTTGGGGCTCCACCATTGTCTATTTCAGTTTTTCAGTTTCGGCACAGTTTACTATTTTTAGCAGTTTTTCGGGTCCTAAACTTCCAGAGCCGTTTTGAGGCCCTAAACGACGTTTTTTGGGAAAACGGAGGGCAACATGGGTCCATGGACCGATGTTGCCCGTTCCAAATTTGTAGTCCTCGGATAGATCTTTCTAACGAGGTATGGTACGCGTCAAACGGAGATCGTATGCCAAAGTTACGCCCCCGGGAAGTTGAAACACCAATTTACCCAAACGGGGCCCATAGTTTTGGCGCTTCATCTCCTAGGGTTAGGGTTTTGGCTGTTTAGGATTTCCCATTTTTTCTAAATGATAAATAGGCCCTCGAGCCTCATTGTAACACAGTTCAGAGGCCTGTAGCCGCCACATCTCTTCTCAGAGATAGCTACCAGCGCCCTAGCTAGTTTTATTTCCATTCTCTCTGTAAGCAAATTTCAGTTCTTTGATATTAATGAAATGAAGTGTTATTTCCGCTGCATCTCTGTATTTATGGTTATGTGTTTATTCTGTTGCGTTCCTGCATAAATCCGGATCAGTGGTATCAGAGCGGTCTGCTTTTTCTCGATCCTTCTTTGCATGTCCCCAACGAGGTCGATGTATAAGGAGCTAGGGCTTGATCTGGTGGAACCTTTGCAAGATCAGCCTCGCAAACCTCGACGGACGCCCATTGGGGACGAAAAGAAAGATGAGGGAGCAGGAGATCCTATCAAAATATTGCTCGAGGAGGCCCTCGAAAAACAAAGGAACGTGATGATGGATAACTTTGCTCAGATCCTTCAACGGCTGCCCACCGGCGGCGCATCTGCATCCAGTAGCCACTCTGGAATGGCGACTCCTTTTAAGGTACAAGTAAATTTTGACATTCCCATATTTGAGGGTCAAATAGACGCAGATGCCGTAGATAGATGGTTGAATCTATTAGAAGGATATTTCTCTGTTCATGACTTTTCAGACCGGGAGAAGATTATTTTTGCACTCCTCAAAGCTACCCCCATGTTAAGGACTGGTGGGAAACCTACTGTGAGAACAAGGACCAGACAGAACCCTCTCTGTTCTCGGCCATACCAACTTGGAATTATTTCTGAGACGCCGTCAAGGAACAGTACTATCCCGTGGGGAGCTATGAGGACAAGTACATACAATGGACCACGCTGCGACAACAAAGGGATCAAGATGTGCACGAGCTGACGAATCTGTTCCATACCCTACGCACAAAGTTGGGCATCAAAGATTCAGAGAAACATTTGGTGCTAAAGTATCGCAGCTGTCTGCACAGATACATTCAGGAGGAAATGGAGTTCCTCGACATCTCCTCGCTTGGTACGGCATACCGGTATGCTGCCAAGATTGAGCATAAATTCAAGCAGAAGAAGCGAGACTTTGGATCTGCGAATCAAAAGCAAGGGAAAGGTGCTTCCAAACCGCAAAACAAAGGACAGAGCCAAGGCATGGCGGCTAAAGAAAACTCATCGAAGCCACAAGAAAAGAACAGCACCGCAAAGCCAAAGAAGGACACGGGAAAGTGGTGTGAGTTCCATAAGAGCTCCACTCACAACACAAGTGAGTGTCGGGCCAAGCAGTCGCTAGTGGCCGAGATGAGGGCTTCTGAGTCAGATGCACGCTCCGACTCCGAATCAGAACCTGAAAAGGGGAATGAAAAAGGGAAACAGATTATTGATGCGGAGCCCAACGCCACTGTTGCCACTACAAAGGTCCAGAAGGAGGAACCGGAAGATCCAGAGGAGGAGGAACGTCTCTTCCACTCCTAGATGTGGGTAAAGGGCTCCCCTGTACAGTTCATTGTCGACAATGGGAGCCAAAAGAACCTCATTTCAGCAGACGTCGTGAAGTGGTTGGGCTTGCCGACCACAGCTCACCCACATCCATACACCATCGGGTGGCTTCACCAAGGACGAGATCTCCGCGTCAGCCGGCAGTGTCGCCTTCCCTATAGCATCAAGCCTTTCA
>JAXQQM020063758.1:0-60084 GCA_034641835.2 Pinus albicaulis
AAAAAATGGAAAACTTAGATCAAGACACTTTGAAAGCTCTCTTGTTGAAGACAATTAGGGATGAATGGTTAGATATCCTTAACATGATGGGAAAAGGGGATATATCTCAGCTCACATTACCTGAAATAGCTGAATTATGTATCAATATTTCAAGAGGGAAATCTAAAACTGTAAAAGGACCAAGAGACCCTGCTCTTGCAAGGGCAAGTAAGTCTACTTCTTGTCCCCGAGAAGCGGAACTTAAAACATCTCTTCACAATTTCAGAAATTAGTGAAGATAGCCAGATTCTAAATACCTTAGAAAACTTTGAATCCTCTTCGGAATACAAACATGAAAAATTTCAAGAAAAATCCAACATTGAGTTTTTATCATCAAGACAGATGTCTCTTTACTCCATGGATAAATTTGGCAGCTCTACAATTGAGATATTTCCAGGCAAAACTTTAAACATAAAAAAGAACCTAGAGAAATCTCAACAAGAAGAGCTAGTCAAGATATTACAGAGACATTCTTCTGCATATGCATGGGAGTACACTGATATGAAAGGGATAAACCCTAAGACTTGCACTCATCACATCTACATAGAGGAAAATTGTAAACCAATCAGACAACCTCAGAGACGGATGAATCCAAATCTTAGGGAGATTGTTAAAGAAGAATTGCAGAAATTGTTAAATGTCAACTTTATCTATCCCATTTCAGATAGTCAGTGGGTTTCTCCTTTGGTAATTGTGCCAAAGAAAAATGTTAAATGGAGGGTATGTATTGACTACCGAGAATTAAACAAAGCTACTCTTAAAGATCATTTTCCCCTACCTTTCATAGATCGGGTGTTAGATACATTAGCTGGCAAAAAGTACTTCTCATTTTTAGATGGGTTCAGTGGTTATAACCAAATTCAAGTAGCACTTGAAGATCAAGACAAAACCACATTTACTTGTCCTTGGGGTACCTATGCTTACCGAGTATTGCCATTTGGATTATGCAATGCACCTGCAACATTTCAAAGGGAAGTACTAGGAATTTTTTCAGATCTAATACATGATTGTGTAGAGGTATATATGGATGATTTCACAGTTTATGGAAACACATTTGAAGAAGCTTTAGTAAACTTGGAAATTTTTTTAAAGAGATGTAAAGAAGAAAATCTTTCACTAAGTCATGAGAAGTGTTTTATGATGTTTATTGAAGGAATTGTTTTTGGGCATCACATTTCAGGGGATGGGATTAGAGTTGATGAGTCAAAAGTTGAAGTCATCTCTAACTTATCTGTTCCAAGCTGTCAAAAAGATTTTAGGAGTTTTCTAGGATTTACAGGATATTATCGAAGGTTTATAGAAAACTTCACCAAGATAGCATCTCCACTTTTCAAATTACTTACCAAGGACTGTGAATTCAAATGGAATCTGATTGCCAGTTAGCCTTTGAGACTAGAAAACAAAAATCTCTAAAACACATATTTGGGGACCCTAGCGGAAGTTGCAACACACCTGTATTTCAGCAGATGCACCAGATCTGACTTTAGAGATGATGTCCAGGATAAAAGACAGGTCACCATACATCTACTATGCAAGTAAAAATTTGACTCCTTCAGAGTTAAATTATACTGTAACTGAAAAAAGAGTTTTTAGTTGTTGTTCATGCCATAAACAAATTCAGACACTATATAACCAGCTATGAAACTTTTGTTCACACAGATCACTCTGCAATCAGATATCTAATGAAAAAATCAATTACTAATGGCAGAGTCATAACATGGTTATTGCTTTTACAAGAATTCAACATTACCATTCTAGATAGGCTTGGAAAACAAAACACAGTAGTTGATTTCCTATCTAGACTCCAAAACATCAAAGATAACACTCCAATTGAAAATCAATTCCCTAATGAATATATTTTTGCAATCTCTACTCAGACTCCTTGGTTCAAAACATTGCTACACAAACATTGCTACATTAACTTTGTTCAGAAATTTCCTTCAATAATGAATGCAAGAGATAAAAGAAAAATCATTTATGACAGTGCAAAATATTCATGGGTTGCTAATGAGTTGTACAAGACTAGTCCAGATTTTATCATTAGAAGATGTGTTCGGGAAGATGAGATTCCTGAGTTTCTCAAAGCATGTCATGATGAACCTTGTGGCGGACACTTTGCTGATAAGAGGACAGCCTATAAGATCCTTCATTTAGGATATTATTGGCCACTCTTGTTTAAAGATGTTAAAGAGTATTTCAAAAGGTGTGACAGTTGCCAAAGGGTAGGGAAACCTTCTCCTTCAGGTGAGATGCCATTGCAGCCTCAGGTACATATTGAACCTTTTGAGAAATGGGCTTTGGATTTCGTAGGACCTATTAGTCCTCCATCAAGAGAAAAGAAATATATATTAGTTTTCACTCATTATGTTACCAAATGGGTAGAGGCGAAGCCATTACTTTCTGCTACTGAAGCATCTGTAGTTAATTTTCTTTTTGAGGATATTTTTACTCGTTTTGATGTCCCAAGGGAAATTGTTACAGATCAAGGAGCTTAATTCACATCAAGGCTAGTGGAACAAATAATGGAGAGGTACAAAATCAGACACAGAAAATCTACTCCCTATCGTCCACAAGCAAATGGTCAAGTGGAATCTACTAATAAGGTCATTGAAGGTAGAATCTGTAAAGATTGTTTTATTTACATAGAAGAGATTGACAACAGGCTTCTGAAGCCTTGTGGGCCTATGGGACTTACATGGAGAAACCTGTGAGGTCATACTCCCTATGAGACTTGTTTATGGAAAACAAGTCTTGTTTCCCATAGGTTTGAGATTCAAACTTTTAAAAATGGCCGGTTGACTAGGACAGTCCTAACAGAAGCACAAAAAGCACAGTTGGAGAAGATTAATGAGATTGGATTCAGATCGAATAGAGGATGCATTCACAGAGAAAACCATTATAATTCCAACAGCAAAGGACTAGATACTGTCATGATAAAAATTACATCGAGAAAGAGAGTTTCAAAGAAGATTCAATAGGGCTCTCTTGTTTGATTCAAAGTTCAAGGATTTTCAAGGTAAATTCCAAACACATTGGCTTGGGCCATATGAAATTATAAGAATTTTTGACAATGGAGCAATAAAAATCGGGACAATAGATGAAGAGAAGGTCACTTTTCTTGTAAATGGTCATAGATTGAAGCTGTATCATAAGCCACTTTCAAGAGAAGAATTTGTCAAGAGATTCCAGGAAAACAGTAATGTGAAGTTAATGAAGAAGAATTTTTCTTCTTCATCAACTTAGTTGAATTTTCTGAATTCAAATAAAAATAAATAAATAAATAAATAAAAATAAAAAATAAAAAATAAAGTATAAACATGAAAACTAATAACTGATTAGCATGTTTATACAGAAAAGATAAAGTGAAAATCAGAATCCTTCTGACACTTTAGCTTTTCAAATTTGTTCTTTTTCTGCAATTAGCTATCACAAAATCATAAGTATCACTCCATCATGTCTCCATTCATTCATATTTCATTCACTCCATTCATCCATATTTCATTCACTCCATTCATCCATACTTCATTCACTCCATTTCATGGTCCATTTCATTTCCATCTCAGATTTCTAAATTTGATCTCTTTCTGCAGATTGAGTGTCACAAATCATGAGTTGCAGACCACTTTTTTATGGTTCATTCCACTTCACAATTGTGATTCATTTCATTCCATTACATTTCACTTCACTCCTGAGCCATTCCACCATATTTCATGATCCATTTCATACAACTCCATGTTTCAAAGTTCCTACAGGTACATTCTACAGCCAGTCAGACATTCTGCAGCCAGTTAGACATTCTGCAGCCAGATATCCTGAAGGAAATTATCCAACAACACTTGTTCAACAGCAAATTGACCCTGCACACCTATGTCAATAAGAAAAATCAAAGGAATTATGAAGACTGAAGAATCAATGATTTTCAAAGGAGGAAAAAGCGTATCAAAACCACAAAAATTAAAGGAAAGGCAAAGGTAAAGTTGTAAAATTATTATGATGACAGAAAATGAAAGTTATAGTATAGTTAAGTCATGTATGATTCAAAAAATTGTTTTAATTAATCGTGTTGATCATGCCTATTAAAACCTATCATAAAAAATTTGGACAAAATCCCCTTCACTCCGCCATATCAAATCATCATTTAAAACTTAACGATTAAGTACTGAAGTGACCTAATCAGTCATGTCACTATGCCGAAGTATTCAGTGATGATTTTGAATTTCTCATGAAATATTTCCGCAGTATTTTCTCCCATGATGGCTCTTAAACTCATTAATTCATGTAAATCACCCTCACTACATTTCACTCATTCTATAACCTCTTCATATCATCCTTCTGTAGCTAATTCCTACTGCATAAACAGAGAAAGCACCTTTGGGGTAAAAACAACTCTTTAACAACCATTTTCATCGTGGATGGAAGAGCAGTAAATTTAAGGTTGAGAAGAGAAGCCATGGGTATCATAATAAGGTCCGAACCAATCAGAACCAAATACTTGGAGGGTTACCCGCAAATTAGAGAAATGCTACAGCAGGTTGGGTGGTTACAATTTTTGGAAAAATTCAATGGTTTTCATAAAGAGGTAACTAAAACATTTGCACGGTCCTTCAATGGAGCAGAAGTCGAAATAGGAGATGTTAAATTCACTATTACAGAAGCTTTCATTGCAGAAGCAGTGGAATTACCCAGGCAAGGAGAACGATGGTTCAAAAATAGGGAATTTCATAATGAGGCATGGAGGCAAATGCTTAAAACACCAGGTATGGATGTTTCCATTTTTAAGAAGGGTGTTCCTAGCTCAGCACTGAAGAATAAATGGCGGATTATGTTTCTCATTTTGCAAAAGCTTATAACTTGTGAGGGAAGGTTTGGTACCTTATATATTTATCATATTCGGCTAATGATGCATTTCCTAGATGAAGAAATCTATTTACCCTTTTTCCTACTTCATAGTATGAAGAGAATGGCCTCTAATGTTCAAAAGAGGGTTCAATTCCTGGAAACCACTTTGTACCATCATGGCCTAGTTAAAATCCTGATTGAACATCATTTGAGAAATGTGGGAGACAATTGGGATGAGTTTCTAGTGAGGAATCACTTTGAAGAACCCAAGGAATCTCCATCTGAAGGCAAACTTACAAGAAGAAGCAGGAGAGGGAAAATTTCTAAAGTTGTTGAAACTAAAACTGGTAAGTCCATACAAGAGGACAGTGAGGAGATAATTTCTAAGAAATTGAATGAAATTAAGAAACAACTTAAAAAGGAGAAGATGACAAGAAGGTATGCCAAGGAGAGATGTGAAGGGCCATCTCAACCAAGATGAAGCCACAGGCTTAGAGGTATATTGAAGAAAACAGGGGTTAGACAAACGGGAATTATAAACATTGAGGATGAAGAGACACCAACTGCTAGATCACCTGAGAACCAGTACGAGGAGGATCTTGATGAAGGAGCTCCGGAGATAGACCCAACACAACAACAAATTTATAATTATTTTGAGACATTAGATAAGAGAGCCTCAGAAAGTAGAGACAAAACTCCTAGCCCACCAGAATTCGCAATTGATATGCTAAGAAGAGATAAATATGAGTTAGAAGTACTCAATATTCATATCAAGAATGAGAATGAAATTTTAAGGGAGAAGGTTAAGCTGAAAAGTGATATGAATACAACTCTCTCTCTACAAATGGAAAAATTGTACAAGGCTAGTGAGAAATTGAAGAAGAAAAACAAAAAGTTGAGCAGGGCACTTATAAATTTGAGATTCAAGTTGGTCATAAAGAAGCCTAGTAGGCCATTGACTATCAGGAAAGGCAGAAGAAGGAGCCTAGATGTCCTAGAAGAAGTCTTAGAATATATGATTTGATTACATGAGGACATGCAAAAACTCTCCAGTGGGGGTATGTTGAGTCCCAAAGATGTCCTTCCCTTCACCAAATTTCACTTCATTTCCTTTGTCCCTTATCAATTACAGGCTTAAATGGTCAATAGGATTGATTAAAGTCACTTTAGGAATGTATACAATTACTGACTTGCTATATTTTCATGGTTTTGTTGTTGTAGTAATTTTTTACTAGACTCAGCTACAGAATGCAACCATTCTGTAGCCAGTCGCCTATTCCGCAACTATCTTCATGTTCTCACAGGTTACAGGTGTCACTTCAAGGGAAAATGCATATGTTTGAATTCCACAACACTCCCACATCATTTATTTCTCTCTACGAAGTCTGAGAAAGAAGCTACAGGTGGTTATGCACGTGGAAGAGATCAGATCCAAGAAGCAGATTCCTACCAGGACAGGGACTCTACAGATGTCTCCAACAAAATACGAGGCTTCCATAAGAGTTATAATTTGATTTTGATTGAAAAATACACTTGTTCCTGTTTCTTCTCAAGTGTAGTTATGTATTTATTTTATAATAATGACTCGAAAGACCGAGAGACAGCTAGCTAGATTGATGTTTTGTTGCTAGATCTCAAAAGACCGTAATACTCTGTTTTTGAAATACTTTTCCTTTAATGAAAGAAGTACCACTTTATTGCAATATCTGAGGCAATATTGAGAAGATTTGTATGTTAATCCAGTGGTATAGGGCCCCTACTGCCTGATAAGTTGTGTCCACATTGTTTAGATAAGTAACTTTAGCCTTGTTGCATTCCTAGCTTAAGCAATTTTCTGAACTTTATGTTTTATACTCACTTACATTGGATGCTACAGTCAGTCTTATTCTTATGAATTGTTCCAAAATATCACTAACATTGAATGAGATATAACTGTAGTATTTTAGGAATTATTTGCATTCTTCTGAACTTTACATTTTTGTGCTCAATTACATCAATTGTTACAGCTAGTCTTGTTCTTACGAATTATTCCAAAATATCACTAACACTGAGTGAGACTTAGCTGTGGTGTTTTAGAGCTTAGTTGCATTTTTTTGAACTTTATGTTTTTATTCTTATTTACATTACATGTTACAGCCAATCTTGTTCTATAAATTGTTCCAAAATACCACTAACACCGAATGAGACAGAGTTGTAGTATTTCAGTGATTAGTTGCATTTTAGTTTAGTTGTAAAACTCTGGTGGTTAATGGAACTCTAGTTCAATTCTGTTCACTATATTTCAAAGTTTGAATGATTGCATTCTAGTTTAGTTTTATCCATTGTATTTTTAGTTTTATTAGTCAGTTGTATTCTAGTTTTCAAGCTAGACTTGATGGCCTTCATTATTTACAAACCACTCCTGTTCTTAACTTCTACTAATACATTATCATCATATGAACAAGAATTGGTAATGTCATTTTGAAGTCTTGACTATTCTACAAATTCTCATAATTTCACAAAATACCTCTTTTCCAAAGCTATTCCAAAATATTTCTAATTCTTGAATGAGGTTTAATAGTGATATTTTGAGTTTTGGAATGGATTAATTTCGGTGTCATAGGTTAATTTAGAGTAGAATTCTTCACTAGGTTGCAGACTATCTTTTTCCAAATGTATTCCAACAAATTTCTAGCCATGGATGAGATTTTCTTTGTGATATTGTAGATTGTTGTTTACTTAGAAGAACCTCATTTAATTAAACTTATCCTTTTCTCAAATTATTCCAACATATTTCTAATGAATGAATTGGACTGAGTTCATGTTATGAGTTATTGAGTTCATGCTATGAGTTATTTTTCTTGTTAAAGTATTGCATTTTCTGTTCTCAAGTGCCATACATAGTTTAGAATAGGTTTTACTCTGTTTTAGTGTGACCAACAACTTCTCTTTACCAACACTTAGTTCTTTTCCTCTTAGAATAAAAACAAAAAATAAAAAACATTGGAAAAACACTAAACACAACGTAGTGAGAGACAGATACCTAGGCACATATAGTGCACTTCACTTCAATAGTTTACTAGCCCTGGTTGATAATTTATGACATCAATTTAGGAACACTAAGTTGAGCAGACACTAAGCTCTAGGAAAAGATCCTCATTTTGACTGTTTCATCATCTATTTCCATGTAGTCAAAAGAATCTTCCATCATATCTACATGGTGCTGAGCTATGGTGGACTCTTTTGAAGTGAAGTGTGGGATCTTTGATTGATAATAATTAGGTAAGGGTACTAGAGGCTGAGGTAAAACCAGAGGTGCATACCAGGCTGCCATGATGATGTTTTGATGAGGTAAAGGGTTGACTTGGGTAGCTGGTATATGGATGACAGGGATATTATGACTAGTCGAAGACTGATGAGCAGATTTAGGGTGACTGAGCCCCAAGTTTTGAATGAAGTGTATATCAGAAGGTGTAGATGGAGGGGTCTATCTATTCCCAAGGTGCTTACTAGCTTGAGGTGGTGAAACAGGAAACTCAAGGTCTAGCTAGTCTAGAACACTAAATGACCTAGTTCTTGGTAAACTATTTTGAGTGCCTAGGTCAAAAAGTGGGTCTGATAGAGCTGTAAAGTTTTTTGGTGTAGAGTTAGCTCTATGGATGTGGCTGGAAATAGTTGATTGTTTAGGTGTAGGAGATCCCTTGAGGATGCTCTCAGGGTTGTCAAATATTTCAGGTGGGTCTGGGTTAGGATAAGCTCTTGTATGAATGGTTCTTGAAGCCAGAATGTTGTTTTCTAACCAAGCAGCTTAACCCTACTTGTTACTTCTACTATGGTTGATGTTGTTATGGAGGCTGGTCTCCCAGTGGAGTCTTTTTTGAAACCAAGATAATGAACAAACCTACTGATCACCAGTGGAGTCCTTAAATCATTTAGGAACTATGGAGTCACCAGGTGGAGGGTTTAAGATGCTTCTGGAGGGTACACTGTCCACCACAATGCTTATGAGATGTCCCTTTTCAAGGATATCTTCACAACACAGTAAAATCTAACCAGAGATTGACTGGGAGGGATTTTACCAGATGTGTCACCTCTAAAAGAGTGTGAGATCTAGAGGCTACCTGGCCCTTTCCAGACTTTGTCCAAGAGTATGGGAGAAACACAACAAATGGTATAGAGGTTGATGTGTGAATAAGAGTGTTTAACTACCAACCTAACCAGAGATTGTAGGTTTATGAGGCTCTTATGATGTAGAAGGTGAAAAATACTCAGAATTTCCCCGGTGGAGTCGCCATTATGTTGGGGTTCCCATGTTTTGGCCAGATTGGCAAGACCAAAAGATGAGACAACATCAAACCATTTTCAGACCTCAAGATCTAGCCCTCCTAGGTCCAGAGAGGGATCTCTCTGTATAAGCAAAGTTTTTTTGTCTTTGAAGCTCAAATTTTAAGGTGTTAGGCTAGTTATAGGCACAAGGTTTTTTGTTTGGTTGTTTGTTTGGTTGCTGCTTATCAGGAAATAAGGGTTCAATGTAAGACAAGGATGAGCAAAGAGGAATAAGGCATAGGTGAAGTATTCCATGGAGCATTCAAAACCATTGGGTAATGGAGTTAGGAAAGGATTTTCTTGTTAATCAGTAGGTAGGCTTTCAATTGGGCTAGTCATCTAAAACATTAGATCTTAAAGATGATAGTGTGATATGGAATGGTAGGAGGGGAGGAGACAACACAGATTCAGGACACACAGTTAAAGGCCAGCTGGTCGCACAAGGATCCTAGTGGATAGGGCTAACTCTAATCCCCAATGTTCCCAAATCTTCCAGCTAAATCCCAACCAGAACATCTAAGAACTGATTCATTCAATTAATACATCAGAGAACAGGCAATAACATCCAGCACACTGGTTAAATTAACTAAAATCATTTCTTAGATAACACATTTAGTATAAAACATCAAAGGCAAAGAGAGCAGAAACATAGGGTACCTAACAAGGGTAAATCCTATGCCAATATTCTGATGCAAGCCAGTAGAAACGAAATGAAATGAATTAAAACACAGAGATAGGAAAACATCACCGCTGCTTTAGATCATGATCCAAAGAAATGTGCTTGTCATATTAAATAGAAATACCAGTCAAGTACAACATTGCCAATAGTTGAATACTCAGTCTGAAATCATATTCCTCAGCCTATCTTACAACTTTACACAGAGACTGTGTCTCAAAAGAAACTACTTGAAATTCTCTGATAACTAATCAACAACCTTTACAATAAGTTTCCTCTTGCATTTTATAGCTGAAGAGAGCAGAGGAGGTAGGTGAAACACTAAATGAAGCATTAATCTCAGAAAAGAAAGAGGGTCGAAGCCCATTCTGTTTTAACTCCTATGCATTTATCTCTGGCATGCCTTGGGTGAACGAACGATCTTCTTCAGGCTTCCAGTTACTCCAGTATGGCTCTGATGCACTCTGATTTGCAGTACTCTGTAGTACCTTTGGTGAATAAACAAAAGGTAAATAAATGATTGAATAGTCTGCCATACTTGTGAAACAAATGCTCTGATAGCTTGGGATTGTATTCAGGGCGGAACTTTCTTCAGGAACACGGTAAAATATCGAAACAATATGGGTGCTTTTTCCTTTAAAACAACCTGCTGATGTGAGACCCTGATAGTTTTGATTTGTGTGTGCTGAGCCTTCCGAGAGGTCCATGATGTCTTTGATCTGGTACACTTCTTTGAAATATTTGGATTAAGGCTCAAAATCTTCCATTACGAGCCTTAACACTCTTTTTTCCTACTGATACTCTTTACCGCTTCCACGCTGGTCTCTGACTACAAAATCAATGCTTTAATGACTCTGGGGAAGACTTCTTAGAGTTTAAACTTTGTCTCTTTAATGAGAGCCCTCTCATACATCTTCTCAGACCTTTCTTAATGAGTTCAGGTCTTTGAAATGGTCCTTTCCTATTTCTCTGTGACTGGATAGAGATTTTGAATCATGGCGGCTTTCGCCACTTGATAACCCTGCAAAACACGAAACTAAATTATTAAATCCATGCATAGGGAGGTGGTTATGGAGGGCGGGTCGAGTGATAGCACGACGGTGGTGGTTTTAGATGAAAAAATGGTGGATAATGCAACAATATGGCACAAATAACGACGAATAGGGTTTTGGTGGAGAAATGAGTGTGGACCGTTAGATCATGGTCTGGTCATGAAGATCGACGGCGGAGATTAATCTGTGGGATGGCTTATGAAAATGGGCGGAATGAATATGAAATATTAAAATTGATTGAAAAATATGAAAGTTTGTGCATAGGTGATAATGAAAAGGAAATGAATGAAATGCAATGGAATGAGATGGAAATGATCGTACGAGGTGGGACCCGGCGTGGGTGGAGGGCGATTATTTTAGGACCGTCAGATCTCAGGAGGAGGTCGACGGCTACGATTCAATTGAAGGGGAGAAACGAGAGGTTTAAAAATCCATTTGAACGATGGTGCGACTGGTTCCTGGCTGTTGGATCTTGGATTAAATAGACAGTCGAGATTGGATCGGCGGATCGTAATCGCAAAGGGTGGAAAGTGACAACAATTGAGAAATGCGATTTCGATTGGAGCAAGGCAGCGATCATGCGATGGCCATTGGATCGTGGAATAGATGGATGGATGTGATTTGATCGGGATAATCACAATCGCAAAGGGTAGAAGGTGACTGCAATTAGAAAATGCGATTGCAATTGGAGCGAGAGAGCGCGGGCCGTCAGATCGAGGATTAATGGACGGTTGGGATGGGATTGACGGATCGCAATCGACGGATGCAGAGGAGGGGATGCGATGCAATTGTGATAGAGTGATTAGCGCTAAGCCGTCTGATCCACGGGGGGAATCAACGGTGAAGATGTGGTCGGGGGATCGCAATCGGAGGGATCAAAGGGGAGGCACGACGGAAGTTGTAATTGCGATTGGGGAGGGAGTGCGATTAGCGTTGGGCCATACGATCTCCGTGGTAGATCAAAAGTGGAGAACACGGTGGAGGAATTATGCGCCAAACCCAATCACATCGGAGTTTTTACATTTAACAAAGGAATGCACCTGTTTGCGAGTTGCGATTGCGACTAGCGCCCAAGGCATTAAGCGCTTGGACTTGGGCATAAGGCATATGGGGAAGTGGTTTGCAGGGCTGGCGAAAAAGGGGCTAAGCCCTATTATAAAGTTAAAAAGTAGGTTTTTTTCCCATCTTAATGTAATTTGAGGCTAAATAAGGGTAGCGATAGGGGGAAAAGAGGGGAAATTGGCCAAACAAAGGGTAAGGGTAGAATTCAAAGGGGATTTTGGGGAGATTTAGGAGGACTAAGGGGGAAATTTTGGGATGGAAAGGGGACTTCGAAAAGAGGAAAAAAGGGGTGAAATGGGATAATCTGTAGGGGTACAAGAGGCAAAAAAAGGCCTTTTGGAGCACAATTTTTTTATCATCAGTGAGGCTCATAGACTCAAGAACAACAGAGGGAAACAGTCAAAGGCAGGGAACATGAAAGGCTTCAAGGATGATGTGTTTTCAAGGGACATGCATTCCTTGAAGGCTCATGAAACTAATTAGCCCCTTTTCTTTATTTTTAAGGAATTTATAAGGGGCTAACAGCTGCTACCCAACAACTCCGACATTTTGCAGGTTTTGTGTATTATAGCCAATCCTTCCAGGATTGACTTGAGGTAGTCTTTGGGAGCTGATATTTTCACTCCCAATGTTCTATTGGGCCATATATTGATATATCTATGTATTTTACATATGTAGCATGAAGTTGCTCTTATAAACTGTGTTGTCATAGCTTGGACACATTTGTGTAGCAGTGGTTTCATCATGATTTATGTACTTGTCTCTTGAGGCCGAGCATTGCCTATATTGTGTAACATTTCCTCAAGATCTTGTACTCATTTTTTATTGCTATTTCTTAATAAGATAGCTATGGATTTCTCTCACATTTCTACGAGTTGAGTGTTGTTGTTGCTCCATTGTTGTGTTTTCTTATTACTGAAGCTCCAACTTTAGAATATCTTGAGATATTCTCATTGTTGTAGCATTTTCCTGATTTGGAATATTGCAGTATGAATATATGCATTTGGGCATAGATAGAGTTGATAAATTATAAAGAGGCATTTCTTGCAGGATGGATTTAAATAGGGTTTCTCTCCCCACAAGGTTGAGAACACCGAAGTTCCAGGTCGAGAGCTTGCTGGAGAGTTTGGCACAAAGCTCTTTCCAAGGAGCGATATAGAGCGGATTGAAAATGAGGGGTACTCCATGTTATTTGGATGGGAGAGATCCAATTTTGAATCCCAATATTTTGGATAAACATGCTTGGACGGGGCGAGGAGTCTAAAAAAAATTAAATCTTTGACTTGAGCTTGTTGGGGAGCATACCTGACACTTCCTGGAAGTCTTCAAGGATGGTGTTGATATGAGATGCTTCTTTTAGAGTTTCTTTCCTAAACAGAATATTGTCATCAACTAACTACTGGTGTGTCATTTCCACATTGGTACCTAGCAGATGTAACCCCTTTAGGAGGTGGGAGTGTTTGGCTGCCTTGATCATTCATCGCAGACCTTCCGGTACTATTATAAACATAAAGGGGGATATGGGATATCCTTTTAGAATGCCTCGGGAGGGCCGAAAGGTGGAGGAAGGTGTTCCATTAACAATTATAGAAAATAAAGATGTGGAGATCATAAATTTAATCCACTAAATCCAATCTGTCACAAATTCGATAGCTCGCAGTATTGCTAGTAGATAGTCCTAGCTCAATCAGTCATATACTTTTGATAGATCCAATTTAGGGAGCATCCCCTGGGTCTTGTTGGCTTTCATGGAGTTAATGGCTTCATGTTCTGAGACAATTCCATCTAAAATTTGGTGACCCTCGACAAACCCTGACTTCTCATTACTGATAATATGGTGAAGAAGAGGTTTGAGCCGGCGAACCATTATGGAGGAAAGAATTTTGTAGATCATATGGAAAAAAGCTATAGGCATAAATTCCCACGGGCCTGTAGCCTCTTCTTATTTTTGAATGAGGTTTATGAATGTAGCATTGAGGCCTGACCAGACTTGTTTAAGTTTTCTTGATTCCTCCACTAGCTCCCATATATCATGGCTTGGAAAGGCCCAACCAGCCTTGAAAACTTCTATAGTGAACCCATCCGAGCAAAACACCTTGCTCTAACACAGGGTATTCAACACTTATTCCAAATAATTAAGTGTGATACGGCTCAGAAGGGCCTTTTTCTAGTCCCGAGAGATCAACGAGGGGATGTGTTGGGTGACCTTGCGAAGGGTGTCAGATCTGTCATAGCCTTCATCCTACAAATGTGAGGAAAATAAGATTTGAGTTCTACCTCGATATTTTCATGTTGTTCCTGTTAGGTTCTCGTGATTTAGTAGATTGGTAGACGAAATGCACAGGGTAACATAAGACCAGTCTTTGGAGTCCTAGGACCTAGCCTTCCTGTACTCAGAGAGGGCTCTCTCTATTGTATAAAAAGGATGTGAACTTGTTTACTGTTAGGGTTTGATTTTAGGCTAGTTGTTAAGTGTAGCGTTTGTTTTTTTTTTTGGTTGGGTAAGATGGTCAAGGAGAATAGGTGGAGTGAGAGGTCTTCAAATCATTGGGCTATGGAGTCTATGAAAGTCATGGATATCTCAACAATGAAACAAGATGCATAGCAGGGCAAATCTAGCATGGTCAAATGGATCCTTAAGGTATGTGTGAAGTGAAATGAACAATAAGTTTGTGAACATAGTAGGTGTATAAGGGTAGTAAAGAATCCTTAAACAAATAATTTTAAACAAGATAGTCTCAAATATTTATCAACATAAGGGTATAATCATAAAACAAGTCAAACCAATAACTTTTAGATTATACTTAAGCAAACAAGCATTCAAGATGAATAGTTCCAATGAAATATAGAAGGCGAGAAACTCATTTAACTTCTAGTGATTTCACCTTCAAGGTTTAGAAAACATTCAAGATAACAAATAACTTTAATCAATAAAGAGGGAACACCTAAACATCAATGATAAATCTACAAATAACTTTAAGGAAACTTCTCAAGCATAGCCAAAGGGCATGATCAAAAAATGACATCTTTGGCTAAAACCTAACAAGTAATAATTCAAAGAGAGATTCCAAAACAGAGTTTAAATAATATAAAATAGGCAGGTCTAACCATAAAACATATTTGAAAACTACTATATTGAACCATTCATGGAATAAACAAGCATAGGTAGATCTAAGGAGCAACTAAGAATTCCTTAAACAAACCTAGTAGAAGAAAATATAAATACAATAGATAGTAGGAAGGACTAAGGTGCCTCCAACAACATTTCTTAGCCTATGCTCTTCCGTTCTACTGCAACATAGAAGGATTGAAACATAATGAAAACATGAGAAAACAATAACATGAAAGAGAAGCACTTCACCAATAACCAATCTCAAGGATCCTTCAAGCTATCCTCCTTCATCATCAATCAAAGAAATCCATTCATAAACTCCACAAGACCAATTTCTTCTTCAAACTCAAGAAAACCATGTATTTCTTTCAAAAATCATCAAATTCCAACATTTAAAATGAAGCCCTCATTCTCTATTTATCTTAGCAATGTTGGCAATATGATGCAGAGTGTTGTCCTTGCTGGCAACCTACTTGATAACATTGATGGCAACCTATTTGATAATGATGTAAATATGATGTGGTGATTGTTGGCATGTGTTGTCTCTGATGATGATGTATCTACAGATCAGACAAAGAGTACAGAAGAAAGGAACTTCAGAAAGGACCAGAGCAATGATGAATAAGACATGTCACTATGTATACGCGGGTTTGTCAAGGAGAAGTAGCGTATGTATGCGGAAAAGTACGTGCCAAGTCGCGTATGCCTAATTGCGCTCTAAAGATATAAAACCAGGGGTTCTTACCATGGTATTGACCCATTGTATTGAGCACTTGATTATCTATTTGGTCCCGTCCAGGAATACCATCGGAAGTTGTGTGGTTTTGGCTCATGGTATTGACAAAGGCTAAACTTATATAAGGAGAAGAAATTCATTGTGCAAGGTGTGTGCAAGTGTCTGGACTTCAATGAATACTTCACTCTGAAGTTAATCTGCATGGTTGAACTCTGTTCTTAATTGATAGATCTGAATCTATGATGCACCTATGATCATGATGAAGGTTCAAGACCTCTAGATCTGAAAATATGAATCTCTAGGATGATCTGAAAAGAAGTAATGAAGACCTGGCACAAATCTGTTGAAGATCTTGAAGAAATCTGGGTTAGTTCATAGATCTGGTCCGTTTGTGCAAAGTTTATCTTTTATAGATCTATACGCAGGTTCAGTTTGTGAAAAGCGTGTATATACGCGGATCTGTTTAAACAAAGGTGTGTATGGACAATTAGGGTTATTTTGGTAAATGCAAAGATGTATACGTGGCTTAGCTTCATGAAAAACATGTATATACGCGGGTCTGATTACATAAAAGCGCGTATGATATCTGATCTAATGGTTGTTCAAGGTTGAATGTGTTTCTGCATATTTATTCTGAAGTCTGGGTTATCTATGATATTCTGGTTATAGTGGTTTCACTGTTCTGTATGAAGCATTGGGCAAAGGTTGTTTGTTGATAAGTAAAGGGTTGTGTTGGAGCTGTTTGATCCAGTTTGAAAATTTATGAAACGTGGTCTGCAGTGGATCTGAGGGTTGAAGCCTTCAGTCTAAAAGTAGAAGCTTTCTGCCAGTAGAGGTTGGTGCTAATATCAGGGGGTAGTAGCTCCCTTCCAGGTGAGGCTGGTAAACGAGAGCAGGGGGTTGTTGCTCCCTTTCAGGAGAGGCTGGTAAATGAGAGAAGGTTGTAGCCTTCTGCAGGTGGGTTCCTACGTGCTAGTATGAGTCTGCGCCAGTACATGTTGTAAGAAGTTTTCTTAATAATAAAGATTGAAGACTGAGACGACGGCAATGGTGGTTTTCTCCCAAATTGGGTTTCCACCTAAAAATCCTGGTGTTCATGTGTGTTGCTTATGTATGATGATTTTTCTGTTCCTTCTACACTTGTTTACTATTTTCTAAACATCTGATGAATGAGTAATGCAATGATCTAAGTCAATAACTAAATGCATAATTAGATCACTCGATATACGCGAGTTCTGTAAAGGATATCTTCATATATACGCGAGTTGTCTTCAGGAAAGTAGCATATGGGTTTTTAGGAAAGAAATATTAAAGTTTTATTGTCTGCAATAAATACTGATTCACCCCCCCCCACTCTCAGTATTTTTCCCAACAATTGGTTTCAGAGCAGGTCCTTCTAAAAAGGCTTAACCGCTAGAAGGAAGATCAAGCAAGATGAGCAATCGAGAGGGAACAACATCTATCAAGCCTCCACTCTTCAACGGAAGTAATTTAATCTTCTGGAAAATAAGGATGAGATCCTATCTTCAGTCTATGGGAGCATATATATGGGCCATTGTTGAACAAGGATATCAATATCCAGCTGCTATACCAACAGATCCAACTGAAAGGAAGGACTATGAATCAAATGCAAAGGCAGTCAATGCTCTAACCAGAAGTCTAACTGAATCTGAATTTGTCAAAGTCATGTAGCTGAATACAACGAAGGAAATATGGGACAAAATCATTCTAAGTTATGAAGGTGATGAAAAGGTAAAAAGTGCAAAACTTCAAACTCTCAGAATTGAATATGAAAATTTAAAAATGCATAGTGATGAAATTATTGCCATTTTCTTTTTACGTCTTGATGATGTTGTAAATCATATGAAAAATCTGGGAGAAACAATCACATAATCTACTTTGGTTGAGAAAATCTTAAGATCGCTAACGGCAAAATTTGAATCAAAATTCTCTTCTCTTGAAGAAAAATAGGATCTTCAAACTCTTTTAGTGGTGCAACTTCATGGCATACTGACTGCATATGAAATGAGGAGAGGAGGACCATCTGAATTCAAAGAAGCTGTTTTTAAAGCTTCTAGAGAACAATTATTTTCTTGAAGAAAACAATCAACTCAAAATATGCTTAGAAGAATGTAAAATACTCTTAGAAGAAAGGAAAATAACCATAGAGACTCTGGAAAAGCAGTTTGAAGAAGCAAAGAAAGACATTGAGAAATTAGAATATGAAGTGGTAAGTATAAGAAAAGATTTTGAGAAAGAAAAGACTCTGAATCTTAGATTTGCTAAAGGATCTGAAACCTTAGATGAGATTATCAAGGTACAACTCTCTCCTCTTATAAAGACAGGTCTTGGATATACCAGAGAATCTTCTCAAGCTTCAACACCAAATTATCTAAAAGCAGCTACAGCTGGTTTACAACATTCTGCAACTCAGCAAGGGAATAAAGAATCTTTACAGGTAAAGCATGATCACAATTCAAGGAACACTAACAGGGATATATTTCAAAGAAGATACAACCAACATGTAAATTCAAATAGAAGGTTTCATGATCACAGAAATTTCTACTTCAATGGAGAATGTTTCTCATGTCACAATTTTGGTCATAAAGCCACTCAATGTGTTGCATATAAAACCATCATGACAAGAGAAGCAAGAAAGAAAAGGATGGATATTGAAACAAAGAAGAACACCTATAACAACTTTTCTCCTCTTCAAAATGAAGTTGAATGTGCTTATTGCAATAACTTTGGCCATGAAGAATCTGAATGCAGGAGCAAAGTCCAGCCAAAAGAACGTGTTCCTTCAAGCTCCAAAGTGTGGAAAAAGAAGGAAAAATAGGTTGAAAATTGTGGCATAGCTTTATTTTCAGAAGGTGAAGAAAATCAATGGTATATTGATAGCGGATGCTCAAAACATATGACAGGTGACAAAAATAAACTTCATGCATATAATGCCCTAGAAAAAGAAAATAATGTTACATTTGGAAATGATACACCTGTTGTGATTAAGGGAAAAGGGTCCGTTTTTATAAAAGAAAAGGTGAAAGCTAATAATGTCATGTATGTGGATGGATTAAGACATAACTTGTTAAGTGTGAGTCAAATGTGTGATCAAGGAACTGAGGTTGTCTTTAGTTCAAAAGAATGTGTGGTACATGATCTTGATACAGGTAAAACAATTATAAAAGGAAAAAGAACTCCAAGCAACCTGTATGTATTGAAGAACTGCAAAGATCAATGTTACTTGAGCAAATCTTCAGAAAATTGGCTATGGCATAGAAGGCTGGGGCATCTGAGCTTCTCTCAATTCAACAGATCAAGCAGACTTAAAGTTGTTCGTGGTCTTCCCAATATTACTCTACCAGAGAGTATCATATGCAAATTTGGCCAATTCGGTAAACAGACCAGAGTACAATTTAATGCCAAGGAAGGTTCATCAAGTAGGCCTCTTGAACTCGTTCATACTGACATATGTGGACCTATGAGGAAAAAGTCACCACGTGGTGAAGAATACTATATCTTATTTATTGATGATTTCTCTAGAATATGTTGGATTGGGTTGATTAAACACAAAGATGAAGCATTTGAAAAATTTCAGATCTTCAAAGCACTGGTGGAAAATGTATTAGATCTAAAAATCAAGTGTCTTAGATCTGATCGAGGAGGAGAATATACATCAAATGAATTCCTTGAATTTTGTGAACAACATGGCATAAAAATACAGTTCCTGTAGCTGGCACTCCACAACAAAATGGCGTAGCAGAAAGAATGAATAGAACAATTCAACAAATGGCTAGAGCTATGCTTGATGATTCTGGAACACCTGAAACTTTCTGGGGAGAAGCAGCACATACAGAAGCAAACATTCTCAACAAGGAAGATGTTTGGGTAAATAGTGTCAAAACTCCATATGAACTCTGGTATGATAATTCTCCCTCTGTGAAGCATTTTAGAGTTTTTGGAAGTAAATGCTTTATCAAAAATAATTATGAAAAGCTTGGCAAGTTTGAACCTAGATCAGATGAAGGAATACTTCTTGGTTACTCATCTACAAGAAGAGCATACAAATGTTAAAATAAAAGGCTTCGAAAGATTGTTGAATGTATTGATGTTGTCATTGATGAGTCTCCTGCAGCCCCTAAAGAAGAAAAACAAACAACAGAAGAAGACGATGGTGACTTTTTTCCTTCTACATCAAATAGAAATGATATAGACAGTGGATCCAATGAAGAACCTGAATATGATCTATCTGAAAAGGCTCCATCCAGATATGTTCAAAAGAATCATCCTGAATCTCAAATTTTGGGAGACAAGGAAACAAGTTTACAAACAAGGAGGACTCTTGTGGGATCTTCTAGCTATCTGGAATTTCTATCCACGATTGAACCACACAATGTCAATCAAGCTAGCAAGGATGAATGTTGGATTCAAGCCATGAATGAAGAGCTTGATCAAATTGAAAAGAATCACACTTGGGAATTGGTACCAAGACCACATGATAAAAATGTCATTGGAACTAAATGGATATTCAAGAACAAGTTAAATGAGAATGGGGATGTTATAAGAAACAAAGCTAGACTGGTTTGTAAGGGGTATACTCAAAAAGAAGGTATAGACTTTGAAGAAACTTTTGCTCCTGTAGCTAGACTTGAAGCCATAAGAATGTTTCTTTCTTTTTCAAGTTTTCAACAAATCAAAGTTTATCAAATGGATGTTAAATTTGCATTTCTCAATGGTGATCTAGAAGAAGAAGTTTATATAGAACAACTAGAAGGATTCATTTTGGGAAATGATAAAAATCTTGTTTGTAGACTTAAAAAGGCTCTATATGGTCTCAAACAAGCTCCAAGGGCATGGTATTATCGTCTTGACAAATATCTTCATCAACAAGGATTTTCAAAGGGGTCTGCCGATAGCAACTTATACACAAAAGTTGAAAATGATAAACTATTGATTGTGGTTGTATATGTTGATGATATCATTTTTGGGAGTAATGAAGAATCTTTGAGTCAAAAATTTGCTTCTGTCATGCAGCAAGAATTTGAAATGTCCTTACTTGGAGAACTAACATTTTTTCTTGGCTTACAAGTGCATCAAACTGCAGCTGGTATATTCCTATCACAAGCAAAATATCTTAAGCAAATTCTGAAGAAGTATGGCATGGAAGAATGCAAACCTGTAAGTACACCAATGATAACCGGATGCAATCTCAGTTCTCATGATGACTCTCCCGCGGTGAATCAACCAGAATATAGATCAATGATAGGAAGCCTACTTTATCTCACTGGGACTAGACCGGACATTATGCATGCAGTTGGGATTGTTGGACGATTCCAAGCTAATCCAAAAGAGTCTCACCTTCAGGCTGTCAAAAGAATATTCAAATATCTACAAGGAACTAAAGACTTTGGACTATGGTATCCAAAGAATGTTGATCTTACTCTTCATGCTTACACTGATGCAGATTGGGCTGGAAATGTTGATGATCGGAAAAGTACTAGTGGTGGTGCATTCTATATGGGACCCCGGTTAGTATCTTGGTTCAGCAAGAAGCAAAATTCTATTGCCTTATCTACAGCAGAAGCAGAATATGTGGCTGTCGCATCTTGTTGCACTCAACTCCTTTGGATGATGCAAACCTTACAAGATTTTCAAATCAAATGTACACCTCCTATCTCCATTATGTGTGATAATACAAGTGGCATTAGTATCTCAAAGAATCCTATTATGCATTCAAAGACCAAGCACATTCCCATCAAGTATCACTTCTTACGTGAACAAGTGCTTGAACAAAAGGCGAAGTTGGAATATGTTCCCTCCAAAGAACAAGTTGCTGATATCTTTACCAAACCTCTGCCCAGGGAAGCATTCGAATATCTAAGACAGAAGCTGGGAGTAGTCTATGCCAGTCAGAAGAACAAATTTGCTTAAATTTAGAAGATTAAATTGGATACGCGGGTTTCCTGAAAGACAGTCGCGTATATACGCGAGTTCATACACAGAAAACCGCGTATGAGTGGTTGCTGACAATTTTTTCAGGGTCAGCATTTCTTCAGCACAAGTTGTGGTGCTATTTGATATCTCTGATGTGGTTTGGAGTCTCTGGTGGTATTTCAGCTCTTATATTTCTGTTTCATTCTCTATTGGGTGAAGATGCCTTGATGATTTGATGCACAAGAACATGGGGAGCTTTGGTCATATGGAAAGGATGCATTGGAAGCACAACTTCAGGGGGAGCATTAGCCTTGCTGAGTATAATGCATTGTTGGCATTATGATGGTTCTGTAATATGATCTCTCTCTTGAGGTATTTCTGGTATTGGTCATAAAAATTCATATTTGTAAAGGTCATGTTGAGACCTATGATGTAAAATTGTAATATTCAATCATGTAAGGACTTGTTCAAATTTGTAAACCCACTTTGTTGGGTAGTTGAGTCAAAATGTGTAAACCCACTTGGTTGGGTACTTGGTCGATTTTGTAAATCCACTTGGTTGGATCTTTGATGTAAGTATGATTCCTTGGTGATAGGAAGGTCATAGAGTCATGTACTTCATTGAAAAATATGTTTGAACATTCAGCATGGACTCAGGGGGAGCTGGTAACCTTGTGTTGGTTTTGATCTGCCCTTTGCCCTTGATGTCAAAGGGGGAGAGTGACATGGTTTTTGAATAAGGGAAGAATATCATTATGCTTAATGTATCTATCTGTTGTGGTGACCAAACACCATCATGGTTGCCATCAAGTCCAAAGGGGGAGATTGTTGGAAATATGATGCAGAGTGTTGTCCTTGATGGCAACCTACTTGATAACATTGATGGCAACCTATTTGATAATGATGTAAATCTGATGTGGTGATTGTTGGCATGTGTTGTCTCTAATTATGATGTATCTACAGATCAGCCAAAGAGTACAGAAGAAAGGAACTTCAGAAAGGACTAGAGCAATGATGAATAAGACATGTCACTATGCATACGCGGGTTTTTCAAGGAGAAGTAGCGTATGTACGCGGAAAAGTACGTGCCAAGTCGCGTATGCCTAATTGCGCTCTAAAGATATAAAACCAGGGGTTCTTACCATGGTATTGACCCATTGTATTGAGCGCTTGATTATCTATTTGGTCCCGTCCAGGAATACCATCGGAAGTTGTGTGGTTTTGGCTCATGGTATTGACAAAGGCTAAACTTATATAAGGAGAAGAAATTCATTGTGCAAGGTGTGTGCAAGTGTCTGGACTTTAATGAATACTTCACTCTGAAGTTAATATGTATGGTTGAACACTGTTCTTAATTGATAGATCTGAATCTATGATGCACCTATGAACATGATGAAGGTTCAAGACCTCTAGATCTGAAAAGATGAATCTCTAGGATGATCTGAAAAGAAGTAATGAAGACCTGGCGCAAATCTGTTGAAGATCTTGAAGAAATCTAGGTAAGTTCATAGATCTGGTCCATTTATGCAAAGTTTATCTTTTATAGATCTATACGCAGGTTCATTTTGTGAAAAATGCGTATATACGCGGATCTGTTTAAACAAAGGTGTGTATGGACAATTAGTGTTATTTTGGTAAATGCACAGATGTATACGCGGCTTAGCTTCATGAAAAGCGCGTATATACGCGGGTATGATTACATAAAAGTGCGTATGATATCTGATCTAATGGTTTTTCAAGTTTGAATGTGTTTCTACATATTTATTCTGAAGTCTGGGTTATCTCTGATATTCTGGTTACAGTGGTTTCACTGTTCTGTATGAAGCATTGGGCAAAGGTTGTTTGTTGATAAGTAAAGGGTTGTATTGGAGATGTTTGATCCAGTTTGAAAATTGATGAAACGTGGTGTGCAGTGGATCTAAGGGTTGAAGCCTTCAGTCTGAAAGTAGAAGCTTTCTGCCAGTAGAGGTTGGTGCTAATATCAAGGGGTAGTAGCTGCCTTCCAGGTGAGGCTGGTAAATGAGAGCAGGGGGTTGTTTCTCCCTTCCAGGAGAGGCTGGTAAACGAGAGAAGGTTGTAGCCTTCTGCAGGTGGGTGCCTGTGTGCTGGTATGAGTCTGCACCAGTACATGTTGTAAGAAGTTTTCTTAATAATAAAGATTGAAGACTGAGACGACGGCAGCGGTGGTTTTCTCCTGAATTGGGTTTCCACCTAAAAATCCTGGTGTTCATGTGTGTTGCTTATGTATGATGATTGTTTTGTTCCTTCTGCACTTGTTTACTGTTTTCTAAACATATGATGAATGAGTAATGCAATGATCTAAGTCAAGAATTAAATGCATAATTAGATCACTGGATATACGCGAGTTCTGTAAAGGATATCCGCGTATATACGCGAGTTGTCTTCAGGAAAGTAGCGTATGGGTTTTTAAGAAAGAAATATCAAAGTTTTATTGTCTGCACTAAATACCGATTCACCCCCCCCCCTCTCAGTATTTTTCCCAACAAGCAAAGGAGGTCAAAAACCCTAGATAGGGTTGGAAAATGTCAAAATCACTCATAAATGTCATTAATGCCCAAGAGACCATGCAAGGCCCAAGGCACAAAATATCCCATGAAATAAATGCCAAAATAACTTCTTACACCTAATTCTAGAGTGATTTTCCTTAAAAAACACTAAAATCTATTTTTTTAGTAAATGAGTGTGTTTTGTTGACTTTTGGCCCAAAACACACAATGTTGTCCCTAAGCATAGCACCACCTTAGGAAAAAAATAGGTCATGTTGCATCCAAGTTTTGGGGGCCTTCCCGATGTCGGATTTTGCTCCATGTTTGCCCATTGCAAAGCTTGTTGAGTCCTCATTCCATATAAACCTTTTTTATATATATATATTGAGAACCTGTAACCAGTTCAAAACGTCAATCTCCCAAAACTGCTCTGAGCACAACGCCAGGCCTGAAAAGGAGGAAGAATGGTGAAAAATGAGGTGTTTTTTTACCTTTTGCAGGGTAAAAAATGTTCTGATTGCTCTGAAATTTTGTGAGAATAGTATGGTAGTCATGTGGAATCCAAAAATGTATATTTTTCCATCTTAGGATGCCTGAGGGAAAAGTGTAGCGCCAGTGGCGCTGCACTTATAGGCCTCCAAAATCTCAGAAAACAAAAACTTGTCCAAATTCCTTCAAAATTGGTGGAGGTATCCGTCAAGGTGTTTGAGAGACCTGTAGGGAAGCTGATGCCAATATTCCAAGTCTAGCTTGGTCTTCTCCTCCTTTTAGTGCTTTAATTTCAATGAGGGCCTCTTTGAGTTTGGCACAAGCAAGTTTGTTTTTCATTGCATAGTGCTTGGTCATCTTTTTTGGAGAACAAGGCTCCTTTTTACCTTCCTAAAATACTTGTGTTCATTCTTATAATACTGAATGATACGTTGTGCCATGGTAAAATCTCTCTCTAGCTCCCTAATCTGTGCATCTTTGCTTTGGGGAAGTATTCTAGTGGCCATCTCCTCATTTTCATTATCATTGTCTAGGTCAATGAATTTGGGCTTTTGTTTAGTTTGCCTACCTCTCTTACCTTTCTCACCTTTCTTCATTTTTCATTTGCCCTTGTCAAGCTTTTGAGCTGGGGAAGATGGCATTGTCCCTTGCCTCTTGGAGGCAAAAAACACTAGCCTTGGCCCTCTCTGGTATGTACATGCAAGAGGTGTGATGGTGATTTTGTCGGTCTCTTTGTCATGGTTGTGATCATCATTTAGACTATGAGCCTCTTCCCCCTTTTCACTGTCATCATGACTAGGGTTACCTTCATATTCGTCTTTTGCACTGTCATCATTGTCATAATCACTGAAAGGCTGATTTTTTTCATGACTGTCATGACTATTTTCTTCTTTGATGTCCTTCTCATCACTGAAGCTAGCTTCATTTTGGTCGCTACTGCCTTCAATTTCTGCATTTTCCTCACTATCATCCTCTTTGTCATTGTCATCTTATTTAATGTCTTCATTATTTGTCATATCTTCATCATAATTTTTTGTCTCTGCCTCTTCATTTTCCTCTTCATTCTCTGGCTCTGTATCCTCTGTTTTATTGCTGATCTCCTCTTCATAGATGCTCATTTCATTGCCACTTTCAACCTCCTCATCTCCTTCATCATCCTCTTCCATTTTATCACTGTTTTGACCTTCATGATTGTTAGGCTCACTGCCACTTTCTTCATTGTTATTTCCTTATTATTCCTCTTCATTAGTTTCTTCCTCTTTCTCATCATTTTCCTCTTCATTAGTTTCTTCCTCTTCCTCATCATTTTCCTCTTCTTCATTTGATGCATCAAGAGAAGGAGAGGTGCGGAGGTTTTCTTGAGGTGAGGGCACTTGTGTAGATGATGGGGGCAAGCTAGGTTGATGAGGGAGTTGTGGGCTTGTGAAGACTTCATGTGCTATGAATACCTCCCAAGGTATACCCTGTTGTTCCAACTGATGTAATACCACCATCTTGATCAAGGAATGGTGAAATAAACTTTGTAATTGTTGGGAAGGATTCCTTATCCGGACAATAGAAGAGTCTGACATGGTAAGATTAGAGCCTAGAGTATCTTCCCTTATAGGTGAAGTACTTCATGATAACCCTCATCAAGGGTGCAAATCTCTGTTTTAGGTGTGAGAAGGGAAAATAGACTTGCAACCTTCTCTATACCTAGTCTTGACAAATGGTTCATAATAGTTCTTGTCCAATTTGGCTTTCTTAAACCATTTATCACCATCAACAGTGATACTAGTAGCATTAGAGATGGCATCTATTGATAATTCAAATTCCACTCCTGCAGGGCTTGATTGTTTGTTGTGCAGGTTAAGAATGAAAAGCCTTTTAAGCTCTGGGTGGCTTTGCACTTGCTTGAATCTCCCACAAAATTGGAAGCATCCCACATTTTGGAAACATGATAGGACCATGTGAGATGAGGTGATATCCAGTGTGCTCTGGGGTTCAAATATATTTACTTTCCCTCCTTTTTGGTTTGGCCTCATAGGCCCTTGGCCTCTGTCACTGCTGCCACTGTCTTCTACCCCTGACATGGTGATTATGGCTGATGGTGGGAAGCTTTGAAAATGAGTGATATGGAGGCAAGGTATGTGACTAAGTGTTTTTGAGGTTGATGAAGGATTTTACATGAAATATAACTACCCTAATTCATTCTCTTTCACTGAAAAATTGTTTGGGGGTTAAAATAGAGTATGTCTTATCTTGCAGACCTAGGGCTTGCAACTATTAGGTTTTAGTCTTTCATTTAACCATCAAATGGCTAAAAACACTTGAGAGGAGGAGAAATAGGGCACCTAATAGATTTAGCTCCTCTGTAGGCCTTTGAAGGAAAATTTGAGGATGTCCTTGAGCCTTTGGGAATTTTTTTTGCAAGTTTGCAGGATTTCTGCATTAGCGCAGTGCCCTACTCGCATTTTCAGGTCGGCCTATGGGTGCAGTGCCGGGCGGGTCTGGCCTCTGTCTGAGTGCAGCGCCAGGTAGAATCATGTCCTAGGTGTGTTGTTTCGCCTGCACGTAGTGCCACCCTTTGAGTGCAACGCCACCTGGTGTCTGTGTAGCACTGAGTAAATTTGAACTGTGGAGGAGGCTATTCACACAATGCCAGAGTCTATGAGTGCAGCACCAAGGTATTTGCACAGTGCCAGAGACTTGGCCTAGAAACTATCTAAAAACTCAGAAATTTCTTGAGTAGGGTTTTCTTTCTCTTCTTGCAAATATCAAATGCACAATGAGTCAAGTGTTAAAATGAATTTGACTTTTATGGCCCCAATGCAAATTTATTTTTCCCTAAACCCACTTCATAATGTTTTTCAATCTCTTTTTTCATTTGATTGATATCCCTTTGACCTTTTTCAGGTGATTTGAAAACTTTTCAAAGTGACTTTTCTTCTTTTGGTGATGGCTTACTGGAGAGATGAAAAAGGTCCCTTTTAACCTTTGAGGGTATTGGTACTATAAAAAAAAACCTGTTTCTGCTTGCATTGATAAACCGAAAACATGTTTTTTTCCCCTTTTTGACATTCTTGAGTGTTAGTGAATCTAAAAACATGTTTTTCTTACCCTCTTACTGAGTTTGACAGTGATGTATCCATTGTGACAGAGATTATAAATTATACCTCCTATGTCTCCTCTTCGCCACTTGTGATTTGTTGCAGGTGCCATGAAACAATTGTTTTGATTTTCCTTTGTCATTCTTGGAGTTGGACCACTTAGTTACTCAATAGTAAACTTATGCTTATGTTAGTTTTTTACCTTATAACCCAAAACTATACTTACATTCCTTTGACCCTTTGAAGGAAATTGTTTGCATTTGAAAACTAGACCTCCCTCACCCTGATATTCTTTAAACATAGACCTACTTCCTTCCCTTTGTTGTTGATGTCCTTTAGTGAGGAGTTATCCTTACCTTACCTATTTTTCTGCTGATAGCTATCTCCATCATTCCTGTAGAAATGTTTAAGATGCATAATTATACCTTTGCAGAATGTTGTCTTGACCAAGGAGGCATTTCTTGAGGGTTTTTTGATCTATCTTGGACAATCAGATGTTGACCCTCCTTTTTATTTTATTTCATATTCTTGGCACATGTAAAGTAGTGATTCAGAACACCAAAACAATCCTATAACCTATGAAACCCTAAATGACCTAGTGGGAGGCTGTTTGGGCTGGTCTTTGGCTGAAAAATTGACTTGGAGTCTTTAGGTGTAAAACAGAGCTTATGAAAAACTTTATGCATTGAAGACCCAAAACTACTGATTTTGATTTATCTAAAGAGCCTAGAGAGGTAGCTTGATACCATCAATGTTTGAGGCGCTTGGTGAATAAGGGAAAAGGTTAGGCCACTTGGCAATATGAGGTGGAAGTGGAAGGGTTATAGATAGGTAGAAAAGAGTACTGATGTCATGAGTGTAAAAATGGGACAAAAATGAGTGGCATGAGCCCATGATGGGTCTTCTTAGAGTGATAGGTTGGCCATGACTTGATAGAGTAGTAAAATAGTGAAAAATTTATCCTAAGGATAATGAAAGCAACTAGATTTCTAGAACTCACAATATTCATGAATTTTGTTTCTAGAAATCTAGGATAAGCATTTAGTCATCTGTAAAAAGGAAAAAAATACTGATGACTAAGAGTGGCTCCACTTGGGGAGGGAAACTCCTTTTCAAGAGGTGTCCAGAACTTTAGATCTTTGGTTTTATGAAGACCATTGCCTCATCCATTGGGCATATTTTTCCTTCTTTTCATTTGCTGAAGCTTCCTTTAAGATGTGACCTCCATAATCTGAAAAACATGATTAGCTCAACTTCAACTCTACCTACCCAACCTAACTTCCTAACATTTTTTCTTCCTTGGGTGCACTTGAACTGGAAAACCCTTGAAATTTTATTCTTTTGAAAGCAAAACAAACTAACTACTTCTACTCTTATCACTTCCAAGAGTTCAGATTATGCTAGTGAACTCTTTTTATTCTCTACCTAGACTATTTGACTGACAAGATTAATCTGTATGACAGACCTCATTCTCTAAGCTATTGACATGAAACTGAAAACATGGTTTAAATCAAGATTAGGCAATCTAACTTACCATGGGTTGTGGCATTAGGACAAGCTGCACACAAACATTATTTTTGTACAAACAAAACTAGAAAAACAAGGGTTGTGATTTATCATTTGGTATGCATCCCCATCTTTCTCTTTGGTTTAGATTTGAGCATGTGGAACCAATATCTTTCATTCCTAATCTATTCCTACTGACAAGTCAAGTTTAGCTGTTTTGACAAGCTCCTTTTCACTAACCTATTATCAATAAATTGAAACATGTTCAACCATGATTAGGCTAGATGACTGAACAAGATCTTATTTTTGAATAAGTAGTGCCATTTAGGCTTGCACATTTTCAGTACTACTATTTTTTAGGTATGGGGCTGTACCTTTTTTTTTCATATCTGCCCTCTTTTTCCTTTTTTCTATGTTTTTTAATTTTTTAAAATTTTTCTCATGCAATGTTATATACAATGAATGAAAGTTCTAAAATAGAGATTCTTGACAGCCATGGTACTTGAGCACCCTGTCATCAATATGATCTCCAAAAAACCCCTTTTCATTTATCTCTTGTAAACAGAAAACATGGTTACCTCCATTTGAGGGCAAGTGTAAGGATTTTTCCGAAAAAATTCAAACAGGCCATGCTCTCCTTGGTATTTCCTCTTTGAGCCTTGCTTCCAAACCTTGTTTCTGTCAAAAATCCTTCTTAGGTGGAAAAGGTATTCTTCATTAGCTTCAAAATAGATGAAGATGTCATCAATGTATATCATAGTGAAGGAGTTGAAAATAGGGACCATGACTCTTTGGAAGGTAGCTTCTGCACTCCTTAACCCAAGAATCATTGGATCAAACATGTAGGTGCCCCAATGTACTTTGAAAATGGATTTATGTTGATTGATTGGAAGTGCCATCATCTGATGGTAACCTGAAACACTACCATGCAATGACATTTTGTTATAAACTCCTACCCTCTGTAGAGTATGATTTATCTTGGGAAAAGGGTATTTGTCCTTCATGGAGGTTTTGTCTAGGTACCTAAAGTCTATACACAATCTCCATCATTTTTCTTTCTTTGTTAGTGACATAATTTTCCCAAGGGTTTCATGGTATTTCTTGGATGGAGACCTTCTTTGAATAATGTCTATGTTACAAGGCTTTAAGATTTGATCACCATATACAAAAGCATCCTGAAACTTTTTGCAGAGTCTTAGGTATTTCTGTTTTGTGTGAAGAGGTAAAGTCTTGGATAATTTAACCATTTTGGGTCTTTCTAGGCTTCCTACGTTGTATTCCTCTATGTCAGTCTCAGTAAGTACTACTTTAGGCTCCTTAGCACCATTGTTGGGATCCAACCACTATTCCAAAGTGGCAGAAAATTTTAGTGATGAATTTTCTTTGTATGGAAGGACTTTAAGTTTCTTTTGATCTAGTTCCTGGAAGGTATTGCTATATGAAAGTTTCCCAGTATTTTAATGTTGACAGAAAGAAATGGTTATGTTTTTGATGTTAGTGTTTCTCTAGAGAAAAATTGTTCAGATTTTAAGCTTAGTTTTAGTTTTAAAGTCTTACTTTCAATTTGTAGGAAACTAAGTTCATCTTTTCCATCATGTCGTTGTTGGGGGCTGCTAGAGTTTTGACTATGGATTTTTTCATGCAAAGATTGGTTTGACTATTGTAGTGTGTCTAGATTTGTCTCAACTTCACATACCTGGTCATTAATGTCCTCTTCATTACACAAGATGAAAGAATCAAGATCTGAATGAATGGAATATAAATGTGTGTTGTTTTGCCTCCCTTGACTGCTAACCATATACTTCATGTGTGACTCTCGGTATAGTCTCCTTGTCTGGTTAAAAATAGGGATGGTAGAATAGGAAATGTCAAGTTGGAGGTTCCCCTGAAGCTTGGCTCCCCAAGATCTGGATAAAAGCATGCCATAGTTAGGGGGAATGTCAGCAACAACTATGTCCATGACTAGGTTCTTAGCAGGTATTTGTGCCAGATTAACACAAAGATCCTTGATTAGGCCCAAACACTTGACTCTACTTGAATTGAATGAGTACAAGTCTTTGTAAGGTTTAGTAATTTCTAGGCCTAATCCCTCCATCACAACTTTAGGCATGAGGTTGTGAGAGACACCGAAGTCTAGCATGGCATTATGTAAGATTTTGTCATGTATGTTTAAGCTAACAGAGAAAGGCGAAATTGCTCCTTCTTGGTACTTTCCTTCTACTCCAGGACCAAAAAATAGCTCTGGTTTATCATCTGTCAAGTTTAAAGTATCAGTATCATTTCCCATGTTTAAGACTTTCGGAACTTGGGACCTATACACTTCTTGAGTAACCAGTTCAGTGAGAGGTATGGTTATCTTGATTTTGGAAATCTCTCCCTCAAAGCTGAAAGGTATTTGTGTTTTGGACATATTTACATCAGTTTTATCAACCATGAACTTTTCTACATTTTTAACTTTCTGATTCTGATTTGGGGCTTTAGACAATAGAATTTTTCAGGGCCACTAGTTGATGTACTAGGGTAGCCTGGGTCACTATTTTGCTAGCTAATTTTTCCTTTGTTAGGATCAGTGTTCTTAGCCATAGTGTTGACATTGTCTGCTATCTCCTTAGGAGTGCTTTCGAGAGCTTTCCTAACAATAGTGTCTATTTTGTTTTTCTTGGGGGCATCTTGGTTCTTTTTTCTCCTAAGGTCATATTGCCTATGGACCTCCATTATGGAATTTTCAAATCCTAATTGGTAGTATTCAGAATCCTCATGGTTTATTTTAGTTTGATCTAAAGAAAATGAATATTGTTCTTCTTCAGTGAGAAAAACATCATCTTCATTATCAGAACCTATTAATTTTACATGGATTTCTTCAGATTCTTCATTCTCTCTTCCCTCTTCATCTACATAATTGTCTTGGAAAGGAGGCCTAATTTGTTGGTCATTGTCTAATGGTCTGTTTTGAGGAGGGTCTCTTCTGAAATTTGGATTCCTATTTCTGTTTTGGGGATTTTCTTGGTTTTCCCTAGGAGGTTCTCTTTCATTCAAGTTTATCCTCTCTATCATTCTCTCCATTATTCTCATTAGGCTGTCCATTTTGGCATAGGATGAGGAGGTTGAGGTTATGGTTTCATCTTTGTAAGTGACTCTTTTTTCTGACCTCATCCTAAATCTCTTTTCAATCAAGTTGGCCTCTGCACTAATAGTTTCCCTTTGCATTTCTTCTAAATTTGTGGGGTCTCTCTCTCTCAATTGGTATGTCATGTCCAGATCAAAGCCTTCTATAAATTTCTCTAGTGCTAGGCCTTGTGGGGGTTTCATGTGAGGTGGGAGGGCATTGTAGACACTGTTAAACCTGGTGCAATAATCTTGTATACTTTCTCCTACATTTATCTTAAGCTTTTTATATTCAGAAAGGATTTGGAGGGGGTTTTTCTTGATTTCCCACTTTTTTATGAAAGTTTGGTAGAGGGAAGGAAGATCATGTATGGTGTTAGGAGTTAATGCTTTGAACCATTTTTTGGCTTCTCCTCCTAAGCTTTGTGCAAAGATCCTCATTTTAACAGTTTCTTCATCTATTTCCATGTAATCAAAGGCATCATTTATCATATGTACATGTTGTTAGGCAATGGTTGAGTCAGCTCCTATGAAATGAGGGATCTTGGATTGGTAGTCATTTGGAAAAGGTACTAGAGGTTATGGTAAAATCAGGGGGGCATACCAAGCTTCCATGATGGGAGCTAATGGAGGATTTACAATAGGAGGGTTTGTGAGAGGAGGTGTACGATGAAGTGGAGTGGTTTTCACAATGGTGGTATGGATGGGTGTGGTGGAATTACTTGGACCAAAAAAATGATTCTGAGGAGATTTGGTATGGAAAGAGCTAAAGTGATGGAGAAGCTGAAAGTCAGGTGGAGTGGAAGGAGAGGCTTTTCTACTAGAACTCTACTACAATAATATGGGCTCAAGGTCAATCTGGTCAATATCACTTTGTGACTTGGTTCTGAAAAGGTTCTTTGTATGATGCAAGTCAAAATGGGGATCTTTCAAGGCTGCAAGATGTCCAGGGACAGAGCTTGCTCTATGAATGGTCTTAATAGTAGTTAAGTTTCCAGATTTAGAAGTTTTCCACAAAATATTTTCTGGGTCATCAACTATGGCGGGAGGGTTTGCGTCCAGATGAGATCTGGTACTAATCCTTTGTGAAGCTAGATTTCAAACTCAAAATGTAGAGAGGCTGAAAGTTTAGGATTGTTTTTGGAAGGCTGACCTCTCTTAGTGCTTGGTAAACTCACATAGTATGGGACTAGACTTTTAAACCTCTTTGGGCTTCTTTGACACAATCCTAAGGAAGTCTAATGAGAACTAGTGAAGTAATAGGCCTACTAGAGGCTAGTGGAGTCGCTAAGTGGATGTTTTTAGTTTTTTTGAGGATATCTTTGTATGGTCCACCACCAATACTGACAAAAACCAATCTAGGGATGTTTTTGGGGTTTTCTGATTTTCTTTAGGGATACTAATATTGTCACTGACTCAAAGGTCCCATCATGATCACCATTATGTTAGTGATAGTGATGAGGTGGCTATAAATCAATGGATACTCTTTAACAAGGGTTTTTGAAGTCTTTAAGGATGCCTAATTTTTTAACTTGTAACTCAAAAGGTCCCACCGTGATCCCCGGAATGTTAGGGTCCTGTGATTTAGCAAATTGGTATACCAAATGCACATGGTAACATAAGACCAGTCTTTGGAGTCCTAGGACCTAGCCTTCCTAGACTCAGAGAGGGCTCTCTCTATTGTATGCAAAGGATGCGAACTTGTTTGCTGTTAGGGTTTGATTTTAGGCTAGTTGTTAAGTGTAGGGTTTGTTGTTTGTTTTGGTTGGGTAAGATGGTCAAGTAGAATAGGTGGAGTGAGAGGTCTTGAAATCATTGGGCTATGGATTCTATGAAAGTCATGGATATCTCAATAATGAAACAAGATGCATAGCAGGGAAAATATAGCATGGTCAAATGGATCCTTAAGGTATGTGTGAAGTGAAATGAAAAATAAGTTTGTGAACATAGTAGTTGTATACGGGCAGTAAAGAATCCTTAAACAAATACTTTTAAAAAGGATAGTCTCAAATACTGATCAACATAAGGGTATAATCATAAAATAGGGCAAACCAATAAATTTTAGATTATACTTAAGCAAACAAGCATTCAAGATGAATATTTCCAATAAAATATAGAAGGCGAGAAACTCATTTAACTTCTAGTGATTTCACCTTAAAGGTTTAGAAAAAATTCAAGGTAACAAATAAATTTAATAGATGACGAGGGAATGCATAAACATCAATGATCAAGCTACAAAGAACTTTAAGGAAACTTCTCAAGCATGGATAAAGGGCATGATCAAAAGATGGCCTCTTTGGCTAAAACCTAACAAGTAATACTTCAAATAGAGATTCCAAAACAAAGTTTAAATAGCATCAAATAGGCAGGGCTAACCATAAAACATATTTTAAAACTACTATATTGAACCATTCATGGAATAAACAAGCATAGTTAGATCTAAGGAGTAACTAAGAATTCCTTAAACAAACCCAGCAGAAGAAAACATAAAAACAATAGACAATAGGAAGGACTAAGGTGCCTCCAACAACATTTCTTAGCCTATACTCTTCTGTTCTACTGCAACATAGAAGGATGGAAACATAATGGAAACATGAGAAAACAATAACATGAAAGAGAAGCACTTCACCAATAACCAATCTCAGGGATCCCGCAAGCTATCCTCCTTCATCATCAATCAAAGAAATCCATTTAGAAACTCCACAAGACCAATTTCTTCTTCGAACTCAATAAAACCATGTATTTCTCTCAAAACTCATCAAATGCCAACATTTAAAATGAAGCCCTCATGCTCTATTTATCTTAGAAAAGGAGGGAAAAAACCCTATATAGGGTTGGAAAATGTCAAAATCACTCATAAATATCATTAATGTCCAAGAGGCCATGCAAGGCCCAAGGCACAAAATATCCCATGAAATAAATGCCAAAATAACTTCTTGCACCTAATTCTAGAGAGATTTGCATTAAAAAACACTAAAATCAGATTTTGCAATAAAGGAGTGTGTTTTTTTGACTTTTGGCCCAAAACAAACAGTGCTCTCCATAAGCGCAACACCACCTTAGGCAGAAAATAGGTCTTGTTGCAACCAAGTTTTGTGGGCCTTCTGGACGTTGGATTTTGCTCCATGATGGCCTGTTGGAAATATTGTTGAGTCCTCTTTCTAGATATACCTTTGGTTTTTTGATTGAGCACCTGTAAGCTATTTAAAAATTCAATTCCCCAAGATTGCTATGAGCGCAACGCCAGGCCTGAAAAGGAGGCATAATGGTGAAAAATAAGGTGTTTTTTTGACCTTTTGAGGGGTCAAAAATTTTCCAATTTCTCTGCAATTTGGTGAGCATAGTGTGCTAGTCATGAGGAATCCAAAAATGTAGAGTTTTCCCTCTGATTATTCCTGAGGGAGAAGCATAGCGCCAGTGGCGCTGCGCTTATAGGCCTCCAAAATCTCGAAAAACAAAAACTTGTCCAAATTCCTTCAAAATTGGTGGAGGTCTCCTTCAAGGGGTTTGAGAGACCCGTAGGGAAGATGATGCAAAACTTGCAAGTCTAGCTTGGTCTTCTTCTCATTTTAGTGCTTGAATTTCAATGAGGGCCTCCTTGAGTTTGGCACAAGCAAGTTTGTTTTTCATTGCATAGTGCTTGGTCATTTTTTTCTGGAGAGCAAGGCCCCTTTTTACCTTATTAAAATACTTGTGTTCATTTTTACTATACTGAATGATACGCTGTGCCATGGAAAAATATATCTCTAGCTCCCTAATTTGTGAATATTTGCTTTGGATAAATATTCTAGTGGCCATCTCCTCATCTTCATTATCACTATCTAGGTCAATGAATTGGGACTTTTGTTTAGTTTGTCTGCCTCTCTTACCTTTCTCACCTTTCTTCATTTTTTGTTTGCCCTTGTCAAGCTTTTGAGCTGGGGAAGATGGCATGGTCCCTTGCCTCCTGGAGGAAGCAAACACTAGCCTTGGCCTTCTCTGGTATGTACATGCAAGAGGTGTGATGGTGATTTTGTTGGTCTCTTTGTCATGGCTGTGATCATCATTTAGACTACAAGCCTCTTCCCCTTTTTCACTCTCATCATGACTAGGGTTACCTTCATCTTCATCTTCTGCAATGTCATCATTGTCATAATAACTGAAGGGCTGATTATTTTCATGACTGTCATGACAGCTGTCATGACTGTCATGAGTATTTTCTTCTTTGATGTCCTTCTCATCACTGAGGCTGGCTTCATTTTGGTCACTGCTGCCTTCAATTTCTGCATTTTCCTCACTGTCATCCTCTTTGTCATTGTCATCTTCTTTCATGTCTTCATTACCTATCATAGCTTCATCATCAATTTTGTCTCTACCTCTTCATTTTCCTCTTCATTCTCTGCCTCTTTATCCTCTTTTTTATTGCTGATCTCCTCTTCATCAATGCTAATTTCATTTCCACTTTCAACCTCCTCATCTCCTTCATCATCCTCTTCCATTTTATCATTGTTTTTCTCACTATTTTGACCTTCATAATTGTTATTCTCACTACCATTTTCTTCATTGTTATTTCCTTCATCTTCCTCTTCATTAGTTTCTTCCTCTTCCTCATCATTTTCCTCTTCTTCATTTGATGCATCAAGAGAAGGAGAGGTGGGGAGTTTTTCTTGAGGTGAGGGCACCTGTGTAGATGATGAGGCCAATCTAGGTTGATGAGGGAGTTGTGGGCTTGTGAAGACTTCATGTGCTATGAATATCTCCCAAGGTATACCCTGTTGTTCCAACTGATGTAATACCACCATCTTGATCAAGGAATGGTGAAATAAACTTTGCATTTGTTGGGAAGGATTCCTTCTCCAGACAATAGAAGACATTTTGTCCATACTTCTATAGAGGTAGTGGGGAAATTTGAGAATATTGACCCTTGTGAAATGCATGAGGAGTATGACATGGTAGGAGTAGAGCCTAGAGTATCTCCCCTCACAGGTGAAGTACTTCATGATAACCCTCATCAAGGGTGCAAATCTCTGTTTTAGGTGTGAGAAAGGAAAAATAGACCTGCAACCTTCTCTGTACCTAGTCTTGACAAATGGTTCATAATAGTTGTTGTCCAATTTGGCTTTCTTAAACCATTTCTCACCAACAACAGGGATACTAGTATCATTAGTGTTGGAACAAGGTCTCCTACAACTACAAATTTGCCCATTTTTGTATATTTTTTTAATATTTAGTCTAACGCAGGGGTTTTGGGGTGGGTCAAAGCCCCTAACACATTGTAACAGGTCAAGGGTAGACCAAGAGTCCGTAAATGATGGTTTGCGGACCATTGGATGCACAGGCTAAATAGATATAAATAGATGAAGCTTTTTGAATCTTAGGTAGAAGAAAAGATTGAGATTGATGATAGTTGCAAATTGTTAAATCTGTTTTGGTTACTAGGGTAGGGCCTCCTGCTTGCTGTGTGCATAGAGATCCTTGGTCCTGCTATGTGCGAGCCCTGCTGGCTGTGTGCACAGATTGTGTTGGATTATATTGGGTTTTTCAAGCTAATAAATGCGAATCTAGTTAGAGTACCTCTGCGTTATCTAAGTTTATGTATTACTCTTGATGTGAATTGTTGAATCTGTTACACTTACTGTTGGTTATTTGTTGTTGCTACAAATCTGTCTTTATTATGATGCACAATATTACGGTGATCTATTGTCATGCATTTATAATATTACCTATGATAGTGCTGATGCGGAAGTGCTGATTAGATCCATGACTGATAGTAGCTCTGTTAACTGTGGACTATACTGGTTAGTGAACCTGCGAATAGATCTGTTTATATCTGTGAGAGTATCCTTATTTCTAATATATTAATCTATCATCTACGATTATATTTTATGTATTGGCAGCTTGGTGTTACGCACATGGATGTGAAGGTAATTAGTAGCTAGTAGCTCTGAAACATAAGTCTGTAACTAGATCTGTTAAATACGAAGCTGGTAAGCTAAGAACGTAGCTCTACTAGACTTACCTGCTCTCTCTCAGGGTGCAGAAACCTAGTTCCAGCACCCTCCCATACTACTTCAGGTGAGACATTGGCCTATGCAATTAGGTCACTGGCAAAAGGCCTAGTAGTATAGGGGTTTGTTGGGAAACCTCAACCTCTGAACCTGAGCCAGGACCCCTCGATCTGAAAAAATGGTTCCGTTGCCGGGACCGAGAGAATTTTGAGAGAGAGATCGAGTAATTCGAAGAGAATATTGGAAACCTAAGAAGAAAGAAATTGAAGAGTGGTGCAAGAAAAAAATTCAGGAATTTGTGATAAAAGAGAATCACAGCACAAGGTTGATGGCGGAAATGTGGAATAATAACTACATTTTCACAGAGATCTACGAAATTTTCTTTGTGACATTTGCGACCGAGCTTCAAGAGTGGCTTGCAAGGCTTGTAGATTTCCATAAGTGTTGGAAGGATGAACGGCTCATGCAGTGGACTCCAGAGTTGATCCAATAGCTATAAAATATGGATAACACCATCACTCGTACGGTAGATCACTGGGTGGATAGTGTGCTAGGAGGGTTTGTGATAGAATTTTCCATTGATCAATTTGTTTCCTATTCTAAGGCAGATCGAAGGTTCTTCAAGGGTTTTTGAGGTAAGTTTCTTAATCTTACCATTGATGATTATGATATTACTGTGCAAAAAGAGCATTCTGTGCAGCCACACAGAGTGAATGAGCTCCGATAAAAGTGAGGGTACAACGCACAGTGGTAAATACCACATAATTAATCAAGAAGGAGATTGATCTACCTACAATCCAGTAAGAAATTCTGCTGTGCAGAATTCTCCATCTATGCTACATCTGAACCCTCATATGGGTAAGAACTCATCACCTCCACCACCGGAAGACGATATGGCCTTGCGCATGTAGATACCCACCTTTAAAGGTGTAGGGGATGAAGATATGGATCAGTTCTGGTTTGTCGCAGGGTTAATATGGACTGTCCAGAATGTAGCTAGTGACGCGGTGAAAAGAGCGCAGCTATCCCTTGCCTTTGAAGGAAGAGACTTGGACTACTACATGGGATACATCGACCATCATGCGAATGAAACCATTGAAGAGATTAAAAACGTCTTGAAACAATAGTTCAAGAAGCCCAAGTCCTACTCTCAGATAGTGAACGATATGAAGGATATCAAGCAAGGACCATCTGAATCCGTATGGGAGGGTGACCAATAGTTAAAGAAGAAAATTAGAGAAGAACAATTTCTGTACAATGACAGGTAGCAGACAGAGTGGTTCATTGATATGTTGCTGCCCCACTTGCGCGTACCAATGGGACATCAAGCCATTGAATCACAGGAAAATGCCTTGGAGATTGCGATGAATCTAGAAGTTGTGCCAAGAGATGATACCCAGTTAGGAGTGCAACAGATACAAGGCTAGCTAGAAGCGATGCATGTAGAGATACAAAATATATGGAAGGAGAGAGGAATAGAGGTTAGCCCTAAAAGATGGTGCATACGGTGCAGGGTGAATGGACACACCAAGGATAATTGTTCTCTACTAGTAGAATACATACAGGTTGGGGGACCCTGTCCGTTGCGACCTAGGGAAGCTGCAGGACCAAGTGGATCAGTACTGTGGTGCATTGATTGTCGCGTTGCTGGGTTGCACAATACCAACCACTGCCCCTGCCTTGCCGCATATATCCCAGAAATAAAGCAACAATGGTGCAAGTTCTGTAGGTCTGTAGGCCATGATGAACAGAGCTGCTGGACATATGATCTGATGATAGATCGAGGGAATCTATATAGGGTATAGTCAGATCCGTCCTCGCCAAGATCCCCCTCAGGCATCGATGGCTCCCCAGCTCGGGATAGGGGAAGGGGCCGAGGTGGAAGCGTGGGTAGAGGGAGAGTAAAATTGATTTTATATAATTGTGGGGAAATAGGGCACTTTTCAAGGGACTGTGTGAACCCTGTGAGACAATCCTATAGATATTGTAGACAACTAGATCACGCAATTGAAGATTTCCCGATTCTGATGGCGAAGATTTAGGAGAAGCAACAGACACCTATGCAGAATATACAAAGGGTCAAGGCAAAACCTCAAGATGAAGGACCAAGTGTTAATGTTATAATACGCAGTGGCATGGCCACCAGAGGAGCTGCAAAGAAGGTTGAGGTAGAGCCTCTCGTCCATAAAGAGGTTGTTAAAAAAGAAGGTTTGGACTTAGAGAAAGAAAAGGAAACCTTTGTCACAGCTCGCCAAAATTTTTCTAAGGTTGAGGCACCTACTCCTCAAGCCCCTGCGAACCCCAAAGAAGATGATGAGGTCAAACCATTCCTGTAGGCATGTATGAAGTTGTTACGCAACCAAAGGGCCATAGAAAATATCTAAGCCTTGATAGACAGCTACGCAGAAAAAACAACCCTAGCTATGGAAGTTAGGGATGTGAACAAACTATATAAGCATAAGAGATGCACTGTTAGGGAGATGCGGTTAACCGCGCAGATTGGTGACTATGAGATGGATCAGGTTATTCTAGACATGGGCTCAGATGCGAATGTACTACCTAAGCAAACATGGCAGCGAATGGGAGAAGCTAAGTTAGAATGGTCCATTATCGAGCTTTGCATGGCTAATCAACAGAAGAACATACCTTTGGGAAGATTATCAAAGATCATGGTAGACATCATAGGGGTTAATGTTTGGGCTGATTTTGAGGTCATTCAGATTGTAGAATATGCGGATCCCTATCCTGCGCTCCTAGGATTGGACTAGGCCATTGATATGGGCGGTATTATCAATTTATAGAAAAGAAGCATTGTGTTTGAAATTGAAGGGACGTGGGTGATTGTACCACTCGACCCCGCATAAGGAGAGAGGTATACAGAACCAGGGTGTGAGAAAGAAGAGGTGGATCACATCTATAAGTTAACTACGTAGGACGAAGACTGGATCAATCCTACAAGAGATGGTGTGCTTTGTTGGGAAAGAGATAGCGAATGCTTTTCTGACTCCAATGAGGAAATGGAAAATTGGAAAAATCAAATGCATGATGTATTTATGCTTCACTGCCTGCAAATTACAAGGGAATTTCACTGCATAGCTTCGGAGGTAAGAGAACTTCCCTACTTTGATGGTTTCGTTAGTATAAAAGAATTTTTGCGAACATTCGAAGTTGAGGTGCCCAGGGGACGAAGGTTATGGGCCCTTAATCTAGCCATGTGTGCCACACTTACAAGATGGTGGGCAACGCATATGGGGGCTTTCTAGGAGTGGGAGGAATGTCGGGATATGATGGTCCTATGATTTGAGCCTCCGGCCAATGTGCGCGTCAAGACATTTCTTGGCCCAGGGGATCTGCGTGGACATTTGTACGCCTGGATGGAGAAATGGTGTGATCGTACTACAAAAGAATGGGTTCATTTTTTTATTCATGCATTGGGACCAATTCCTGCTACATGGTACCTAGATGCGGAGCTACATCAACACTCCCGCCAGTGGGAAACCTTAAAAGATGAATTTTTGGGGACATTCAGGTTAATAGGGGGATCGAAGGCGCTTGATGAAGCTCTGCAGGATATCGATACATTTTTATTTAGTGAAGTCGGCCCCTACGCAGCATATGCAATACCCACATGGGAAACAAAGGTGTGGGATATTGTCAATTTTCAAGAGTGCGACAAGGATCCGCACAATATCTCTATCCCAGAATCAAGGGGGGGAGCGCACAGTTACAGGATCTCCATTGCAGACTGTGGATGTGACAAAGCCTCTGAATCTGCAGGAAGTCAACATTGGCATGGAAAAGTAGCCTAAGTTGGCTAAAGTTGGGGACTACTGGGATGATGACTTTTTAAGCAAAGTTGCTAGATTGCTCACAGAATATCAAGACTTATTCCCAACCAATTTTTCAGAACTCAAAGGGATCACAAGAGACCTAGGTGTTATGAGCCTCATGCTAAAACTAGATGCGCACCCTATAAAGTAGTGGCCTTATCGACTAAACCCCAAGTATAAGTAGAATATTATGGAAGGAATCGATAAAATTTGCTGACAAGGGGTGAGAGTGGATCCTGCGAAAGTGGTCGTTATCATCAATTTGGAAATGCCTACAACTAAGAAATAGCAACGTTCGATCCTTGGACATACAGGTTACTATAGAAACTTCATTTTTGGATACACACAGCTCATAGCACCTTTGGAAAAGCTGCTTAGGAAGGATGTTTCATTCCTTTGGGATGACGAGTTCCAGAAGAGCTTTGAGCTACTCAAGGCAAGGATGGCATATACACCTAGTCTTATTTTTCCCGATTGGGCAAGGGGATTTCATGTTCATGTTGATGCTTCGAGGATTGGCTTAGGAGCGATCCTTACATAACCTGACACTGATTACCCAAGCACATTTACTAGTAAAAAAATCTCGAGGGGGGAGCACAATTATGCCACCACGGAGAGGGAAGGGTTGGCCATGGTCTATGCACTACATAAGTATTGACACTATCTGTTAGGAGGACACTTTAAGATGTTTATATATCATTCGAATTTCAAGTACCTGGTGAATAAGCCTATGTGGGGGGGGGCGAAGTTGTAGATGGCTGTTGATGTTTCAAGAATACGATATTAAAGTCATAGTCAAGCTAGGGAAGTTGAATGTTGCGCCAGATCACTTGTCCCAAAGTGAGACGGGCAAGGAACCCACTAAATTGGAGGAAGGATTGCCTAATGTGCAGTTATTCGCCATTAAGGTTGTGATGCACACTTTGCTGATATCATTCAGTTCCTGACTACAGGCATGGCACCTAAAAAATATTTGATACAACAAAATAAGGAGTTGGTTACCCGGCCGATGGATTTTACCATTATCACAGGTCATTTATATAAAATAGGCGCTAATGACATACTGCGCAGATACATTTTTGGGCATGAAAGGCACACGATCTTGGCAGACGCTCATGAAGGCATAGAAGGAGGTCACTACGCAGGCAAGGCAACGACACAAAAAATCTGTCGAGTTGGGCTATGGCGGGTTGGGCTTTGAGCATACCTCTTGCACTAGGAGCGCAGGAGGTATGCTCAAAGCACTGGGGTGCGCTGGAAGCATAGGGGTACACTGAGTGCACCCGGGGTGTGAAAACTAGCCGTTGGAACAGTCAATCAGGTAAAAAGAAAAAATTACCATTGGATGGGGTGGTGGCCGGCATTTAATGAGGCAATTTTTGGGGATTTTTTACCATTTACTTGATGGTAAGTTCCATGTGAAATCTAACCTATCATTGGGTGAGTTCCAAGGCTATAAATAAGGAAGGCTAGATCAGACAGGGGTTTTGTATCGCTTGAATAGCTCATACTTGGCATGTTTGGCCTAGAAGAATTTGTGTTGTAATAATTTATGTGCCTATAGCATCTGTTTCATGTCTGAGCAACCTAATCCCTCTGACAGTAGCAATATCGAGTTTTTCTTTCGCACCAGAATAACGGCTACGAATCCTGTTGAACCATTGGAACTAGTAATCTCAGCGGAACAAGGCACTGAGGAAGTGGTGGAGATTGAGTCTAAGGCTGAAGAAGTTTTCTCCACCCTCGTCACAAATATGGGCAAGGAGAAATCAGAAGGCTCAAGGAAGCCCCTAAAACCCACAAAATGGGTTGGGGGGAAGCCTCATACTTCCCTGTGGAACGTAAAATCCCCGAAGGGGATGCCCCAGGCATGTGCTGCTCAGGAGGAGGCCCAACCTATCAGTTCGATCAGTTGGTTGCCTCCGTTCGTTTGGCCGCACAGGACCTCAACACGCACACTAAAGAACCTTGATGGTCTGATCACTTATTTACAGATGCCGCTGATCCCGAGAGAGGTCCCCATAATTGGTGAACCTATTGGGAAGCTTCACGAGATCAAATTCGACGATCATGACTTGACCAGTTTGGAGGCCTTCCCTAAGTTGGTGCTTGAATTATACCTTGAAAAAATTTAGGCAGATGATGGGATCAAAACTATTCCTCAGCACTGTGTGCATGGATTGGTTGGGTCTGGGCTCCTAAACTTGCCAAGGATGCCACACTTTGGTCACTACAACATCACGGACTGGCTAGCCTGACAATTCCTTGCCCTAATTCATGATGGCTACTTGTGGATCCAAGAAAGGATCCCCATCGACGTTGCATTGGTTCACAGAATTACTGGCCTTCCCATGCATTGTCCCAACCCTCTGGAGCACGTGGGTAAAAAGTATGAGGCAAAAATTACTGAGTATGTACACAAGACCTACCATGTGGAGTGCAATACTCAGGCTTTTATAATCAAGTCTATCAGTGACCAAGGCACGCAGTTCGACATGATGTTGTTGGCATGAAAAATGATGAGAAAATGTCAGGTCACCTCTGTCCCAGCATACGTAATTCAGTTAGCAGGCCAATGCGGGAAAGGGGTATGTTTTAACTGGGCCCAGTATTTGTGTGATGAGTTTCTGACTAATGTCTGCAAGTCCCAGGAGTAGGGCCACACCTTTTTTTATTCCTAGTTACTATTCCTCATAGTGTTGGTTGCCTGGGAAGCACTTGAAAATTTAGTCCTCCCTGAGCTTACCTCAAACATGTGTGAAGGGGCTCACTATCAACACTTATGGGATTCTAAGGATCCACAACGTCTCGAGGACAACCAAGTTTTTTGGGTCCTCTTTCAAAGTAGCTTGGCCGTAGCCATTAACTCCTGACCACGGTTTTCCCCTGCCATGTATGAAAGATACAAAGGCATTGCAGCATTTCAGATCACTATGCACAACATCTAGATCAGGGCACACCAAGATAAAACCTAGACTTCGTTCCCTTATGCAGTGGCGGATGAAAAATTTGACAACGTCATTGTGCTCTAGCCTCCTAACTGGAAGATCGGCTTCAAAACTAGCGCAAAGGGCATCGAAGGAACTAGCACATCAAAATTCACCCCCCTTGTTGTCATCAAGGATACTAGAGATGCGACCAAGAGTACCAAACAAGATACGGGCACGACCGCACACAAGGATGTGCAACAGAAGATGATCCTTGAGAAGGACGTCGAGGCGGAGACTCAGGTAGATTCGTGGCCCGACCTGGGCACAGAAGGACTAGATGAAGGAGCGACTGCCTCCCTCCATGGAACAAAGTAAACAAGTGAGCCTGTCAAAATTCCTCGCAAGAAGCAGCTCTCTCAGCGGATGGAGCGAGATGAGACAGTCACGTTGACTGATGGAGACCTTGAACAAATCGCTAATGCGGTCACTCTGGCCATGGAGGATAGGTGGGTAGCCTTAGAGGAGTAGCAGAAAACTATGCTTGACACAATCCAGGCCGCGCTCCATGCATTACAGTTGAAGACAGATACATTGCAGACCAGTGTAACTCAGGTATGCACACCTTTAGCCGCCGGTAGCGCAGCATTAGTTACAGATGAAAGCTGCCTCTGCTCTCTACCTGGCATAGCCCTTGTGATCAATCCACCCAACCTGGGAATCCAAGTCGAGGCCAGTACCAAAGTCCAACTAAATTAAGCTAGGCTCGCTCATGAGGCCTTGCAGGGTCTCCACACCTCTTTATTTCAGGAAATTCACCATCAAGACCAACAGGTGCACCAACATCTCGGAGTGGTTGAATAGAAAATTGAAGCAAAGAATGTTGAAGTGTGCCTCACCACTGCGAAGCACACGAAGCTCAAAAACATGATTCACCAACTTTGCACTGATGTTACCACAATGATCCCGGCCATAACCACCACTCAGGCGAAGGTTGAAAGGTTGGTCGCAACTCTGAAGGCATCCCAAGAGGAAGTTTAGATGGTCAAGGCACGAAATGAGCAGCATATTTCCAACCTCCAGGCTAAGTTGCAGCCTGAAACACCTCTGAAGGTATGGGCCCAGCGAACTGCGTTGGTCACTGTGGCTACGGATGCCATTGCAGGGAAAATCTTGCAGGGTGCCCAACTATTAGAAATGACCATGCATCTATGGACCAAGGTCCAACATGACGCGATCCTGCATGGCATCAACCAGGACCTGCGGTAGAAAGAAGAAGAGTTTGAGACATTGGAAGCCACCCTTCCCACTTTAGTTCCCGCTCAGCGTTTGAAATGGCTGTGCACCATCCATGCCCTCCAAGTTGATATTGATGAACTCCAGCAAAATAAGAAGGTCCTCGATGACCGCTTGAAGCCTTGGGCTGTTGAGGCCCTCAAGCTTTCACAATATTTTGATGTCGTAGTTAAGCAGCTGAACCAGACTCTACAGAGTGTCACCGCCGCAATGGAAGGCCTGATTTCTAAAATGTTGGTCGACATCGCACAAAATTATGCTACTGAGAGTGAAGGAATGCTACCTCCATTAGCTGAGGTGATCAGATTGTTGTTGGTGCAAGTGGAGACCCCAACTCGGGATGAGTCACAAGATTGTGTTGGGGGACTATTGGAACAAGGTCTCCTACAGCTGTGAATTTTGCCCATTTTTGTATATTTTTGTAATATTCAGTCTAACAGAGGGGTTTTGTGGTGGGTCAAGGGTAGACCAAGAGTCCACAAACCATGGTTTGTGGAACATTGGATGCATAGGCTAAATCGATATAAATAGATGAATCTTTTTGAATCTTAGGTAGAATAAAAGATAGAGATTGATGATAGTTGTGAACTGTTAAATATTTTTGGGTTGCTAGGGTAGGGACTCCTGCTGGCTGTGTGTGCAGAGATCCTCAATCCTATTGTGTGCGAACCCTGCTGGCTGTGTGTGCAGACTGTGTTGGATTGTATTAGGTTTTTGAGGCTAATATATGTGAATCTGGTTAGAGTACCTCTGTGTTATCTGAGTTTATGTATTACTCTTGATGTGAATTGTTGAATCTATTACACTTACTGTTGGTTATTTTTTGTTGCTGCGGATCTGTCTTTATTATGATGCGGAGTATTACAGTGATCTATTTTCATGTGTTTATAAAATTACATGTGATAGTGTTGATGTGGAAGTGCTAATTAGATCCATGACTGGTAGTATCTTTGTTAATTGTGGTCTATATTGGTTAGTGAACCTGTAAATAAATCTGTTTATAGCTGCGAGAGTATCCTTGTTTATGATATATGAATCTATGATCTGCGTTTATAGTTGTTGTACTGGTAGCTTGGTGTTACGCACGTGGATGCGAAGGTAATTAGTAGCTAGGAGCTCTGTGACATAATTCTGTAACTAGATCTGTTAAATTTGAAGCTGGTAAGCTAGGAATGCAACTCTGCTAGAGTTACCTGCTCTCTCTCAGGGTGCGGAAACCTAGTTCCAACACCCTCCCATACTGCTTCGAGTGAGAATTTGGCCTGCGCAAGCAGGTCACTGCTGAAAGGACCAGTAGTATAGGGGTTTGTTGGCAAACCTTAACCTCCGAACCTGGGTCAGGACCCCTCGATCCAACAATTAGAGATTCCATCTGTTGATAATTCAAATTCCACTCCTGTAAGGCTTGATTTTTTGTTGTGCAGGTTAAGAATGAAAAGCCTTGTAAGTTTTGGGTGGCTTTGCACTTGGTTGACTCTCTCACAAAATTGGAAGCATCCCACATTTTGGAAACATGAGAGGACCATGGGAGATGAGGTGATATCCATTGTGCTATGGGGTTCAAATATGTTTACTTCTCCTCCTTTGTCGTTTGGTCTCATAGGCCCTTGGCCTCTGTCACTGCTGCCACTGTCTTCTGCCCCTGACATGGTGATTAGGTTTGATGGTGGGCAAACTTAGGCAAGAGGAGTAACATGGAAATGATGGTGGGCAACTTTGCAAATGAGTGATATGGAGGCAAGGTATGTGACTGAGTGTTTTTGAGGTTGATGAAGGATTTTACATGAAATATAACTACCCTAATTCATTCTCTTTCATTGAAAATTGTTTGGGGGTTAAAACAGAGGATGTCTTATCTTGAAGACCTAGGGCTTGCAACTATTAGGGTTTAGTCTATCATTTAACCATAAAATGACTAAAAACACTTGAGAGGAGGATAAATAGGGAACCTACTAGATTTAGCTCCTCTGCAGACCTTTGAAGGAAAATTTGAGGATGTCCTTGAGACTTTGGGCAATTTTTTTTCAATTTTGGAGGATTTTTTCATTAGCGCAGCGCCCTGCCCGCACTGTCGAGTCGACCTGTGGGCACAGTCTCGGGCAGGTCGAGCTTCTATCTGAGTGCAGTGCTGGGTAAAATCGGGTCCTGGGCGTTTTGTTTCGCGTGTGCGTAGCGCCACCCTCTGAGCACAATGCCACCTGGTGTATGCATAGTGCCGAGTAAATTTAAACTGTGGAGGAGGCTATTCACGCAACACCAAAGTCTGTGAGTGTAGCGCAAAGGTATTCACACAACGCTAGGGACTTGGCCTAGAAATTGTCTAAAAACTCAGAAATTTCTCCAACAGGGTTTTCTTGCTCTCCTTGCAAATAGCAAATGCACAATGAGTCAAGTGTTAAAATGAATTTGACTTTTATGGCCTTGGGCATGCAAATATATTTTTTCGTAAACCCACTTTGTAACGTTTTTCAATCTCTTTTGTCATTTTACTGATATCCTTTTGACCTTTTGCAGGTGATTTGAAAAATTTTCAAAGTGAATTTTCTTCTTTTGGTGATGGCTTATTGGAGAGATGAAAAAGGTCCCTTTTAACCTTTTAGGGTCTTGGTACTGTAAAAAAAAACCTATTTCTGCTTGCACTGATAAATTGAAAAGATGTTTTTATCCCTTTTTGACATTCCTGAGTGTTAGTGAATTTAAAAACATGTTTTTCTTACCCTCTTACTGATTTTGACAGTGATGTATCCATTGTGACAGAGATTATAAATTATACCTGCTATGTCTCCTCTTAGCCACTTTTGATTTGTTGTAGGTGCCATGACACAGTTGTTTTGATTTTCCTTTATCATTCTTGGAGTTGGACCACTCAGTTACTCAATAGTAAACTTACGCTCATGTTATTTTTTTACCTTATAAACCAAAACTGTACTTTCATTCCTTTGACCCTTTGAAGGCAATTGTCTACATTTGAAAACTAGACCTCCCTCACCCTGATATTCTTTAAACATAGGCCTTCTTCATTTTCTTTGCTGTGGATGTCCTTTAGTGAGGAGTTGTCTTTACCTTACCTATTTTTCTGCTCATAGCTATCTAAATCATTCCTCCATAAATGTTTAAGATGCACAATTATACCTTTGTAGAATGATGTCTTGACCAAGGAGGCCTTTCTTGAGGGTTTTTTGATCTATCTTGGACAATCAGATGCTGACCCTCCTTTCCATTTGATTTCATATTCTTCGCCAATGTAAAGCAGTGATTCAGAACACCAAAAAAATCCTATAACTTATGAAACCCTAAATGACCTAGTGGGAGGCTCTTTGGGTTGGTCTTTGGCTGAAAACTTGACTTGGAGTCTTTAAGTGTAAAACAGAGCTTGTGACAAACTTTATGCATTGCAGACCCAAAACTACTAATTTTGACTTATCTAAAGAGCCTAGAGAGGTAGTTTGATACCACCAATGTTTGAGGCACTTGGTGAATAGGGGAAAAGGTTAGGCCACTTGGCAATCTAAGGTGGAAGTGGAAGGGTTATAGGTAAGAAGAAAAGACTACTGAGGTCATGAGTGTAAAAATGGGGAAAAAATGAGTGGCATGAGCCCATGATGGGTCTTCTAAGAGTGATAGGTTCGCCATGAATCGATAGAGTAGTACAATAGTGAAAAATTTATCCTAAGGATAATGAAAGCAGTGAGATTTCTAAAACTCACAATATTCATGAATTTTGTTTCTAGAAATCTAGGATAAGAATTTTGTCATCTATTAAAAGGAAACAATTACTGATGACTAACAATTCCAATCAAGTGCCATCTTTTGCCTGTAGGTGTGTGATTTTGTTACGTTGCCGGTGGTGGAGCATGGATCTATGGAATAATTTTGAGTTTCATTCCCCTTCACGAAACCATTGCACACGAGATTTCTGATGCCATATAATTTCCTCCTGATGTTTGCATTCTTCAAGGTCCTTGGAAAAGTGTTCTTCTGCTTCCGCAAGTTCCCTGGAGCGGGCATCCTGGATGACGCAACTCTCTACTTCTTCCAGGAGGGCCTCCAGTTTCAGTTGTTCCTCGAAGATATTGTTGAATTCTTCCCGATTCCATAATTTTATTTGGGATTTAAGGGCCTGGAACTTCTTCTAGAATGATTACTTTTTATTACCTGGTGGGGAGCCTAAGGAGGTCCACCAGGTTTCTAAATTCTCCAGGAAGCCTAGATGACAAAGCTAAAATTTCTCAAATCTAAACGGTCTTCTTTGCGGGTTGATAGAGGAAGTCAGATCTATGATGATGGGCCAATGATATGATTTGGTGGAGGGAAGGATCTCAGTGGAGAGACTAGGATCTTGCAGTAGAATATGCTCTGAGAACAAGAAACGGTCCAGTCTACAAGATATATGGTTCGGGCCCCCTCTATAATTATACCATGTGTGTAAGTCTTGATGGGGGATGACATCCACCAAATGTAGATCTTCAATGGTATCATTAAAGGCTTGAAAATATAGGTCTAATCATCTAACACCCCCTCTCTTCACCTCAATTTTTCGGATCATATTGTAGTCTCCTCCCAGGATCCACTCTTCCTTAGCCCAATACCTACTCAGGCTTTGAAGGTGGGCTAGGAACAAGGATTTTTCCCGCAACGCGTGGGGGTTGTATACTGTGGGCAGGCTCTTCCATCATTTCTCGTTGATAAGTCGGAAAGAGACTGATAGGGTAAATCTTGTGCCCACCCAATCTGTCATTATAACTTTATCATGGTCCCCAAGAATTTCTATACCCCCTACAACCCCAATTGCTTCTACAGTTATAGATTGGTTGTTCAGCGAACAATGCTAGATATCCTCCTTGACTTTTTCATCTGACATCTTAGTTTCTTGTAGTAGAACTATATCAGGTATATATATTTATATTTTCTCTTTAAGGAAATAGATATTCCCTAGGTTGCTAAAGTCCCTTATATTCCATGATATGATATTCATTGAGGTTGGATGCATCTGGGAAATTAATCCATCAATTGTCCCATTTGCATTGAATTCAACAGTAATTATCTAGCTTTTCGAATAAGTTCTTTGGTGGATTTCTTGCCTTTTTTACTTTTTCAGAATCCCCCCAGGTCTAGGAGAGTCATGCTCAGAACATTTCTCTCCTTTTCTATGCCTTGTCGATCAGGGTCTACGTGGCCAGATCGGGATGACCATTAAGTAAAAATATGTCCAAAGTGGGATAGTTGGTTACCTGGAATTTCTTTGATGTTTTTCCTTGCTCCATCTTTTGAAATTTTCCAGCATCTTTTTCTCCTTGGCTCCTAACCTGCTATGTTTCTCTTCTACTTCTAGTATCTTGCTTGTATTTATCAACACTTCTTGTACCCTCCGATCTGCCCCAGTGTGCTTAGGAAGTTTTCTCTTGGTAGTCATATTTTCTACTGCGATGGTGAGAAGCTTGTCTATATCCATAGATTGGGGTATCTCGTTAGATGATGATGGTATCTATTGAGTTATAAGTAAGGCTATATATTCCACTTCCAATGTCGAAAAGGAATTGTTAGATCCATATGGATTCTTCGAAGTTGATGTCTGTTGTGGGTGGGGAGGATTTGGGTGGCAGACCGCTTGGCTCCTAGGTCAGGTTGGTAGGTTTGTCGGCTAGGGTTGATTTGTCCATGTGTGTCTGCCATGCACAGCTTGGAAACCCTCACCTTCGCGAGATTTCATTGTAGCCCTAGATTCTTCTACAAGGGTTAGTGGGTAGTATCTAAAGAGGTGGCCATACTCATGGAAATGATGACGTTTGAATGGGACACACTCATAATCAAGTGGTTGAATCCAGGTGGTATCATGATAGATCAGATCTATGAATTTGAGCAAAGGTTGTAATATGTTCATATGAACACAAATGCTATCATATGCCGCATGGCACCAATTCTTAGTGATCTTAGACGTTTTGAAAAATTCTCCTATAGAGTTCTCGATACCTTCTAGAATGTCTTGTTCCAAGAGGTCTTTTGTTAATGATTATATTCGAACCCAAACTGGTGCAACTTTCCTCCTTCTCTAGGTCGTAGTATTATTCCCAATATCAGAGAAAAGGACCCAAACTTCCCACGAAGTAAGGACCATTCTCAAATATTTTCTTTCGATATTATAGATCTTAAAATATGATAGTGAAAAAACCCTTGGATTGGATTTGAAGTTCAAATTTCCCCCGTGGAGCCCATTTTTGTTGGATCCAGACCAGTACATCTTGTCCTTTGGGCTAGATCCCTAAAAATTTGTAGATCACAACATGATCTCTCATATATTTTCACGCCTTTTCCAATCGATTATTTGGAATGACAAATTTGGGATTGACGGTGGCCTTTAGCAGGAAACGGCTATGTCCTTTTTTCGCTTGCCACTGTGCCCCCATTATAGGGGTTTCCATAGAAGAATCATATCTACTCAGTACATTGGTGGGGCGACCCTCGAAAAAAGCAGTGTGGTTCACTACATATTAGAAGGATTGCAGTCCCTCACACCGCGGCGAGGGGCCTTCCATCAAATTGAGAACTCGCCCATCGGTATTGTGAGGAGATCTATGAGGCAGCCACACGGTTGGTGTAGGGTCTATAGTCTGTTGGTGATGTCAATTGGCGTGATCACGGTGAAACCCTAACAGAGTTTTTTCACTCTGTTCATGTTGGAGCAGGGTCCCCTGACTGCAATTTTGATATATTTTTGTGATATTTTGTAATATTTTAGTATGGTGTAGGGGCTTTGGGGTGGGTCAAAGCCCCTAATGAATTTTAATGGGTCAAAGGGTAGACCAAGGGACCACAAACCATGGTGTGTGTACCATAGAGTAGCACAAGCTAAAATAGTATAAATAGATGAATAGATCGAATCTGGAAGTAAGTTGTTGGGTTAAGTGTGAATAAGAATATTGGATCTATGATACTTTTATGCAGACTTATTTGGGTAAGGGCTCCTGCTGGCTCTGTGCGTAGAGACCCTAGTCTTGCCATGTTCAGACCCCACTGGCTGTGTACGTGGGTAGGTAGAAGAGTCTATAAGTGGAATCTGAAGTATTAATGAATGAGAATACATTTTTTTGATATTGGAATATCTCTGTCTTCTGTTATGAGTTGCGCTACATGTTGATTTCCTGTTATTTTTATGTTATCTCTGTAATAGTAACTACTAATTATAGATTAAGTGCGTACCTGTAATAGATGGTTAGAAGGACAATAAATGCATATATTTGAGTTATATTGCTCATGTTAGTAATTATTGTATAATTTATGAGTTGAGCAAGTTATTTTGCTATGCATATTGTTAAGGGTTTCTGGTTAGGGATTCCTTAGCACATGCCTTTTTAGATCTAAAGGTGCCCACTTCATTAAATATCTCTCTCTCAGGATGCAGAAACCTAGTTCCAACACCCTCCCATACTACTTCGAGTGAGACCTTGACCTGCCCAATCAGGCCATTGCCTAAAGGGCCAGTAGTACAGGGGTTTGTTGGTTAACCTTAAGTCTGAACCTGGGTCAATACTGCTCAAACCAAAAAATGGTTCTATTTCTGAGACCGAGAGTATTTTGAGAGAGAGACCAGGTGATGAGTTAGGGTTTGTGGCATCTGGAAAAATTTGAAATTGAAGAGTGGTTCGAAAAATAGATCCAGGAGTAAGAAAACAGGAGTAAGAAGTTATCTGCTAAAAAGTGGAAAAATAAGTATATCTTCATAGAGGTGCATGAGATCTTCTTCATGACCTTCGCACACGAGTTGCAGGAGTGGTTGTCAATATTGGCAGAGTTCTAGACCTATTGGAAGAAAGATAGGGTTACATAGTGGACCACTGAATTAATTCGATAGTTGGAAAGAACTGATAACAAAATCACTCAGACCGTAGATCACTGGGTTGATAGTATCTTGGGTGGATTTGTGATAGAATTTGTGGTAGATTAGTTTGTATCATACTCTGAAGTGGAGAGAAGATTTTTCAAGTGTTTGAGAGGTAAGTTCTTGATGACATTATCTCTATTGATTAAGATGCTTTCGAGAGAAAGAGGTGTTCTGTGCAGCCACACCAAGTGAATGAACTATGAAAAAATTGAAAGCACCACATGGAGTGGAAAGTATTTCATGATCAATCAGAAGGAGGAAAGAGCTACATACAGCCCTCTAAGAGACCCACTGAATCTAGAAATCGAGGCTATGCACGCTGCAAGTAGCCCTCCAGCTAAACCGTATTCGAATCCTCATAAGAATCAGACATCTCCTACACCACCGCCACTCCCACCCACTGACAATATGGCTGTGCACATGAAGTTACCCAAATTTAAGGGTGTGGGGGATGAGGATATGGATAAGTTTTGGTTTGTGGCTGATACAATATGGGATGCGCAGAATGTTAATATTGATGTTGTAAAAAGAGCGCAGCTGGAAATGGATTTTGAGGGCTGAGCATTAGATTTGTTTAAGGGATATCTAAAACAAAAAGTCACTCCCCCTATTATCGATGATATTTAGAAGGAGCTGAAGAAGCAATTCAAAAATACAAAGTCCTACATGCAGTTATTAGTGGAGCTAAAAGAATTCAAGCAAGGAGTAAAGGATTCAGTTTGGGAAGTCAATCAACGGCTAAAGAAAGTCATAAGTGATGGGGGATTTGTTTATGATGATAAGAAACATAAGGAATGGTTCATCGCCATGCTATTACAGCATCTACGTGGACATATGGGTCAGCAAAAGATTGATTTGCATGAAGAAGCCCTGGAAATTTCTATGAAGCTAGAAGTCGCACCGAGGGATGATACCCAAATTGGGGCACTACAGATCCAGAGCCAATTAGAGGCGATGCACATAGAAATTCAGAATTTACGAAGAGACCAGGGTAAAGAAGCTAGCACAGATATCTGGTGTATTCCTTTCAAAGGAGCAGGCCACAACAAGGATTAGTGCCCTGTGTTTATGGATTACCTATGGGCTGGAGGACCAAATCCTTTACACCCTAGGGAGGTTGGAGGACCCAAAAATCCCATCCCATGGTGTGTTGATTGCCAGGTAGCTGGCCAGCATGATACTGACCATTTCCCAAGGCTGGGAGCCTATGTTCCATAATTGAAGCAATAATATTGCAGATTCTGCTCCTTGGTTTTCCATGATGAGCACCACTGTCAGAGGTATGAGTTGATGATAAACAATGCGAAAATGTATAGAGTGCAAGCAAGACCTCTTCACCAGAATCTCCCTCTGGATGAGGAGGATCCCTGTCAAGAGGAAGGGGAGGGGGGAGAGGAGGAGATGTAATTCGAGGAAAAGGCCAATTCATCTGCTATAACTGTGGAGATCCAGGACACTACGCACATGATTTCACTGACCCTGCATGAAATTCCTATAGGTAATATAGGCACTTTGACCACATAATAGAAGAATGTCCCATTTTGTTGGCTAAGATGCAAGAAAAGTAGCAGACACCTACGCAGAATGTGAAAATGGTCAAAGCTAAGTCATGTGATGATGCCCATGGTGTAAATGAAATAATGCACAATGGTATGGCCACAGGAGGAAATGCAGAGCAAGCTATTGCAGAGTCATGGATTAGAAAGGATACTGAAAAAAAGGAAGTTCTAGATCTGAACAAAGAAAAGGAAACTTTCATAGAGGCTAGAAAATATTTTTCTATGACAGAAGCATCAACATCAAAAGTTGCCATGGACCCAAAGGTCGATGTAGTAGTTAAGCCATTCCTTCAAGCATGTATGAAGTTACTGCACAACCAGAAGGTGGTAGATAATCTCCAAGAATTGATAGATAGTTGTGCAGAAAAGGAGGTCCCTCGAAGGGAGATTAAGGATGTAAACAAAATTTATAAGAACAAGAAGAGGACTAATCGGGAGATGCGTATGACTGCGCAGATTGTAGATTACGAGATGGATCAGGTCATCTTGGATCTGGGATCTAATTCCAATGTCCTACCCAAACAAACCTAGAAAAGGATGGGAAAGCCCAAATTGGAGTGGTCCACCATTCAATTACAGATGGCTAACCAACAAAATATTATTCTGTTGGGAAGGCTTCCTAAGGTTGTGTTAGACATTGCGGGAGTTAAGGTATATGCAGACTACGAAGTAATCCATATTGTGGATGATGTAGACCCTTATCCTGCACTATTAGGACTAGATTAGGCTATTGACATGGGAGGTATCATCAACTTGAAAAGGAGGAGCATGATATTTGAAAACGATGGTACGCATGTCATAGTCCCTCTAGATCTAGCTGAAGGTGAAATATACAGAATAGGTGCGCGATGAGGAGGACGTTGACCATATCTACAAATTAACTGCGTGGGACGATGATTGGGTCAATCCTACGATGGATGGCATGTTAAATTGGGAGAGAGATGGCTCATTTTTCTCAGATCCAGATGGCGAGATGGAAAATTGGCAGAACCGATTACATGACGTATCTGCACTGCACTGCCTCAAGATTACAAAGAGCTTCTGGTGCATCTCCTCAGAGGTAATAAAATTGCCTTACTTTGATGGTTCTGGTAGTGTTAAGGAATTTCTTAAAGCACTAGAAAATGATGTCCCTGAGGAAAGGATATTTTTGGAAATTGATTTGGACATGCATGAAACCCCTGTGTGATGGTGGGAAGCACACAAGGGGGATTTCTAGAACTAGGGGGAATGTCAGAAGATGATGATCTTGCGGTTTGAAACCCCAGTCAACCACCCCATGGAACTCTTCTCTAGCCATGGGGATCCGCAAAATAACTTGGCTATGTGGATGGAAGTATGGAATGAGAGGAACTGGAACAAATGGGTCCATATGTTTATTCATGTGTTAGGGCTGGTCCCCACCACCTGGTATTTATATGTGGAGCTTCACCAACATACTCGTCATTGGGAAATAATGACAGAGGATTTCATGGAAACATTAAACTTAGTTGGAGGGATGGAGAAATTGGATGAAGCCCTACAAGATATAGATTATTTTGTCTTTGATGAATCTTTGCCACGAAAGGAATGTGTTGCGCTAGCTTGGGATGTGCAGATGTAGGATATTATCAACTGTACAAATTTTTCAGTAGAAGACTGTGAAGAGAATCCTAGGAATATCACAATCCTAGAATTGGAAGGAGAGTGCACAGTTGCAGGACCCCTATTGTAGAAAATAGACGTTACCAAACCATTAAAGTTGAAAGAAGTCAACATTGGGATGGAAGAGTAGCCCAAGTTGGCCAAAATTGGGGATCACTGGGAGATGGTACCGTTGGAAAGATTGTGGAGCTATTGAGCGAATATCAGGACCTATTCCCTATGAAGTTATATGAACTCGAGGGAATTGTAGGATATTTGGGTGTTATGAAGGTCACCTTGAAGCCAGATGCACGTCCTATAAAGTAGCAAACCTATCCGCTGAACCATAAGTATAATAAGAAAGTCAAAGAGGAGATAGATAAGATGGTGGCCGTAGGTATCATTGAGCCAGTAGAGTAGTTTGATTGGGTAAGCCCAATGGTAGTACAAGAAAAGAAAACTAAGGGCTAGATAAGGATCTGTGTAGACTTGCGCAAGATGAATGATGCATGTGTGCATGATTTCTTCCCTACAACATTCTCTTATGAAATCCTATATAATGTGGGAGGTCAAGAAGCATACTCATTCACTGATGGGTTTACAAGGTACCATCATATCAGAATTGCACCTAAAGACTACAACAAGAAAACCTTCATAACCGAATGGGGCTCCTTTAAATACATTGTCATGCCATTCAGACTAAAGAATGCCCCTGCCATCTTTTCACGTGCAGTCATAGAAGTATTCAAGGAATTCATCCATAAGTTTTTGGAGGTCAATTTTGATGATTGGACAGTATTCAGACTGGTCAAGAAGCATGTGTTGAACCTGCCCATGATGTTGGATACCTGTAGAAAGCACCAGATTTCATTGAACCTGAAGAAGTGAATATTCTACGTATCTTTTGGAATATTGCTAGGCCACATTGTATGTCATTAGGGATTGATGGTTGACCTTGCCAGGATTGTGGTTATCATCAATTTAGAAGTCCCCACCAATGAGAAAATGTTGCACTCCATCTAAGGGCACACACGTTACTACAGGAAGTTTATCCAGGGGTATGCCTTGATCACTGTGTCAATGGAAAAGCTACTAAAGAAGGATGTGTCCTTTTTCTGGGATGAGGAGAGTTAGAAGAGTTTTGAGCTGCTAAAAGAAAATATGGTCACTACATCTATTCTAATATTTCCATATTGGGAAAAAGTCTTTCATGTACATGTGTATGCATCAGGAATAGCTCTTGGGGTTTTCTTAGCATAGCCAAGAGAAGGATACATTGATCACCTAGTTGCTTTCTCTAGCAGGAAGCTCTCTAGGATGGAGCGCAACTATTCTACTATAGAACGAGAAGGACTAGAAATGGTGTATGCCCTACAAAAATACATGCACTATCTATTGGGAGGGAAATTTAAAATTTTTGCTGATCATTCAGCTTTAAAATACCTAGTCAATAAGCCTATGTTGGGGGGGAATATTTGTAGATGGTTGCTACTATTTCAGGAGTATGACTTTGAGATTATTGCAAAGCTCGGGAGAATGAATGTAGGACTTGATCACTTGTTTTGGATTTAGAATGGGGAAGAGAAAAAGAGTTTGGAAGAACGATTACCTAATGTGAAACTATTAGTTATCAAGGTGGTTGATGTGAACTTTGCAGACATTATTCACTTCTTGACAACTGGGACAACCCCTACAGAATATTCGGTGAAACAAAAGAAAGAATTGGTGGCCTGTGCAGCTGATTTCACTATAATTGCAGGAAAATTATATAAGTTGGGTGCAGATGAGGTATTTAGGAGCTATGTGTTAGAACATGAGAGGCAAGCTATCCTGGTCGAGGCTCATGGAGGTGTGGCAGGAGAACACTACGCAGGGAAATCCACTGTGAAGAAGGTGTTGCGTGCAGGATTATGGTGGCCCACATTGCATAATGAATCAAAAACATAATGTTGAGCTTTCAACACATGTCAACAAACCGAGAAGCCCTCACACAGAGGTGAAATGACCCTGCAACTATAGTTGGCCTTGCAGGAATTCGATAAATGGGATATAGACTTTGTGGTACCAATCAATCCCCTGGGAAAGAAGACTGGCACACGTTACATCATTACTGCCACTGATTGTGTAACCAGATGGGTGGAGGAAAATGCTATGAAGGATTGTACTGCATATACTGCTGTGCATTTCATCTTTGAGCATATTATGACTAGGTTTGGCTGCCCAAAAATATTAATGAGCAATAGGAATACACATTTTGTTAATGAAACTATTGAAGCTTTGATAAAATAATTTCATATCCACCATGAGAAAAGCACCCCATATCACCCACAAGATAATGGTGCAGTAGAGGCTTTCAAAAAAATCTTGGAGAACGCACTAACTAAGGTCTGTAATGCCGATCGGAATGACTGGGACATGTGCATCCTTTCAATGCTATGGGCCTATAAGAATACATGTAATAATTTTACCAAGAAGACTCCTTTCAAGAAGGTCTATGGACAATAGGCCATCCTGCCTGTTAGCCACCTATAA